>SJJU01072955.1:0-15851 GCA_012932125.1 Conopomorpha cramerella | reverse complement strand
CCAGACACATCCAACAAGTACTTAAAGGCTCATCACCTAAGCACACGTCAGGGGTGGGAATCGAACCCACGACCCTAAGGAGCAGAGGCAGACATGCTGACCACTACACCAACGGGCCCGTCTAATTATTAACCTTTTAACTGCCAATCAGACAGATTATAAAGACAAGTAATTTTGATATTTATGATCATAAGAGCAGAATGCAATATCATGAAAACAAAACCAATCTACCGTTCGGTCAAAAGGTTAAACAAGCAGGTCAAAATAAAACAATAAATTTATATGAAAAATAAACAAGTTTTATTATCAAAAAACGCAATGTGCACCGGGAAACACCTTATCGATAGATGGTGTGATGAATGGGGAATTTTCAAACTACATAATTTCTTTTTTTTAATGAAACGCGCACAGACATCATAACTCAATATTGTTCACCGGATAATAACAAAGGTAAGCTCGAGCTTGTCTTTGATTATATTCGCGCCTATGTACCCGGTGAACAATATTGAGTTACATAATTTCTTATATATATATGTCGCTAGTAGGTATCAGAAGTCATTCTGTCAGCTACAATAAAAAAATGAACTGTCACCTTCAACACTGACTGCTTGACGTCAGTCGTCACGTTGACATAAATCCCCCTTGATACAACTAGCGACATCTGTCATAACTAAAAGAAACTAGGGCCCTGAAAATTCCCCGTAAGTAAGAGAAACATAAATAGCATAGCTTAAACATAACTTAAAGAATAACAAAACTAGAAACTAAAAGGCGATTTATTCGCGTTTAATATCATTTCGCACATTTCATACTTTTAATAAATCAACAGAAAGGCAAGCCTGAAGTCGGAAAAATATAGATTAACGTAGTTGGATCAGCTTTCGTTTTCCACTATTTTTAACCCCCAACGCAAAACGCGGGTGTTATAAGTTTGACGTGTCTACACAGACATGTGTGTCTGTCTGTCTGAGGCAACGTAGCTCTCAAACGGAAGATCCGATTTTAAATCAATTAGGTACCTATTCACCCCAGTGCCTGGAAGACCTCCACTGTACTGCGCAGGTAACAGTGAACAAGCGTTTCACCACCACCCTGCCTGATGTTAAGCAGCGATGTGGTCTACGATGGAGCACACTTGTTCATAGTGCAAACCGCCAGGATGTGGAATGACTTGCCGGAGTCTGTTTCCTGCGCAGTACAGTCTGAAGGTCTTCAAGTCACGGGTAAATAGGTTTAAAAAAATGTGCATAACATTTTTTTACCATATACCTACGTCATAAACCCGTTACCGTGGGAATTTCGGGAATTCATGTCTTAGTGCAACCCTACAGTACCTTAGTTAAATCCCTGCCAAATTTCAAGTTCCTTTTAGCCGTTTGGTGTCAGTCAGTCAGTCAGCTTCTAGGAGCTTGAAACTTGGCAGGCGCTTAGCTTAGGTACCGTAGGGGCGCACTAAGAAATGTATTCCCACAGGAATGGGAAGTTTAACGTATAGGGACAAAACAAAGTTTGCCGCGGCAACTGTATAAGATGCTACAAATTACATTAAATTTTAGAAAAGTATAAAATGTTCAAAAGGACATAAACGCGAATAAACAGAATTATAAAAACAAGTAAATAGAATTATAAGAGAACAATAATGGCACAATTTCAAAGTTTATATTAACTTTTACATAAAGTTATAAATAGTAACAGGCTTCGCAAATAAATAAAGATGAAAAAGACAATTTTCGTTTACTAAGACTTCCACCCACTGACAACTTCATGAGAAACTAATAGTTTCGGGTAAAGGACAATTGTGGGTAAATTTCATGAGAAACTATTAGTTCCGGATGAGGGTATATTTCATGAGAAACTTTATTAGTTTCGGGTAAAGGACAGACGTGGGTAAATTTCATGAGAAACTATTAGTTTCGGGTAAGGGATAGATGTGGGTAAATTTCATGAGAAACTTAATTAGTTTCGGATAAAAGACAGACGAGTGTAAATTTCATGAGAAACTTTATTAGTTTCGGGTAAAGGATAGACGTGGGTAAATTTCATGAGAAACTTTATTAAGTTTCGGGTAAAGGATATTAGTACAAAATAACAATTTGTCAAGTATCTATATTCTAAACGTGTACTTGTAAGCTAAATATGGACAAACTGTGGTCTAAGCCTGCTACTCTCTGGTAGTTGCATCTGAGTCGTTGCGGCGAATGATTGCGCTATTTCACTACGGACATCACTGAGATGAAAGTAACGAAATCACCAATACATAAATCGTTTGCCGCTACCATGCTAGAGCGTTGCAACTATCAAAGTATATGATCTAAGTTGATATCAGTGGCGTGCACTGGCTTTTATGACAACGTAGGCAGTAATCCCCAAGGATTGACACCTATGTATAGGTAACTTGTCTTTACGAAATATAGGTACCTATCGACTCACCCACAAAACACAGGACCTTCGTTAATCTATGTCGTGAGTACAACAAAAAATGATCTAGCGATAACTCTATTATTAGGTCGGGTAGCCAAAATACAGGTAGGCAGTGTCTTTTTGCCTATGGTGTGCACGCCACTGATTTTATTTGGGGAGCCAACAAGATATAAGTACACCAATAAAATTCAATAAATGTTGGCATTTGCTTAGCCACTGCCCCTGCCTACCCCGTTTTGGTATTAAAAGGCGTGAAATGTGTATAAAACTCAATAAAAAGGCAGTCTTTTTGCGTATATGGTGTGCACGCCACTGAATGATATACGTAGACTAGTTAGTCTACATCTTAACTTTAAATAATGCACATAAATATTTAACTATTTTTGTTTTATAATAAAGTTCTTACATTCTAACTTACAAACTAAATAAAGGTGTTATATATAGAAGGATTTGGAAACGAAAAATAACAACGAAGTATTCTACACCGCAGTGTAGAAAACTAGTTATTATAACATTAATATTAAGCCCGCCTTTTGTAGATTTACTAGTGGACGACCCGCGATTTCATTCGCGTAATTTCAGTATTTCATACAAACTATAACGCCCTCTATATAACGACGCGACCAACAGGATAGAGGTAATAAGTATCCTATGTCCGTCTCCCGGTTCTAAGCTACCTGCCCACCAATTTTCATCCAAATCGGTTCAGCCGTTCTTGAGTTATAAATAGTGTAACTATCACGACTTTCTTTTATATATTATATAGATAATGCAATAAAATATTAAAACAAAAATAAAATGGAATTCATGAATACTTTGAATTCAACATTGTATAAAACAATGTTCATATTAAACCGAATTAGAAGTATCCCCATTATTCAGTTGGTCTTCAGTTACATTTGTTAGTTCTACAGCCTCATTTTCTTCGTCTACAACTAAGTCCGCGTCTTTATTTTCAAACGATACACTTGTATTATCAACCGTATCACATTGATTTAGAGTACATATTAGTTCACTGGCACGATAATTTGAAACTTTCTGATCACCTTCAACGATATCATACTCAACAATTAAAATTTCATTCAGTTTATAATCATTATTTTCGTGATGAAGTGAATTGTGTATTATTAAAGTATTTTTTCTAAAATTTAGCGAACATTTATTGCATTTGTGAATATCTTCCGTGGAGACTGTTTTATGTTCATGAAAATGCCTGTCGCATTAACTTGACTTATAAAATGTACGTCACATATTCTACATTTGTAAAGTTTAATCTCTTTAGGTTTTTCAACTGATAATTTCGCTGAACGTCTCTTCAGGGTATTTTCGTCTTTAACAACAAATCCATCTAAGTTTTTAAGGTTCATTCTCTTGTGATGGATATGCTTGTGGCGGCCCAACGAACTTCTCGTGAATTTCAAATTGCAGACGTCACAGTTTATTGTCCTACCTATAATTTTGTGTTCCTGTACAACCACGTGGTTGTACAGAGAGTGTTTTAGTAAGAAATGCACGTCGCATCGGCTGCACTTAAATATCTTTTCGGTGTATTTACTCATATCACCAACAATAAAATCAGGTGTTTTGTAACACCTTTCTTCTTTGTCATCGTCATTAATATCTGGATAGACTTTTACAATTAAATCGTCGAATGTCAAACCGTGCAACGTATGATGTATGTACTTGTGACGGTACAGTGAATTCGGCAAGAAATAAATATTGCAGATATCGCATTTCTGCGGCGCAGCGACATAATTGTGATTGGCTGTTTCAACGTGGTACTGCACTGAGCGAGCTACGACGTAATGCAAGTTGCATTCGTCACATTTATATAGGACTTTCTTTAACGGCTTACGTTTCAATTTCTCGAGAGCTATACTGTTCATTTTTTTATACGAATCATGTTTAGATTTTGGATTATCGGTTTTGATCACATAAGTGTCTTTTATGACCAAGTCTTCAGAATTCAGATTCATAGTCGTGTGATGCACGTATTCGTGTCTAGGTAAAGTGTAGTCTGTGAATTTCAAATTGCACATCTTGCAAACTGCAACGCCGTCACGTAGGACATGTTTCTTCTCCCAATGAGATTTTAAGGCCGTAGAAGACATATAGTTAATATCACACTTAGTACATTTAAATAGGACGTTAGAAAAACGTTCCGGTGCGAATCTTAAATTGTCAGGTTTTTTCCTCTGTTGTGATTTTGGTATAACAATTTCACCATCGATGTGTAAATCGTTAAGATCTATGGAAGGTATTTTAGGAATTACGTCTGCTTTATTGTTTTGTGGTGATTTTGGAGCGATAACTTCACCTTCGTTATGTATGTCGTTAAGATCTATGGAAGGTATTTTAGGATTACGTCTGATATTTACGCTTCACCTTCGTACTCGTTAAGATCTATGTATTTTAGGAATTACGTCTGCTTTATTGTTTTGTGGTGATTTTGGAGCGATAACTTCACCTTCGTTATGTATGTCGTTAAGATCTATGGAAGGTATTTCAGGATTTACGCATTTAACTTCAATATCTTTATTGTCTACACTAGCTTCAGATTCTTCTGTGTCAATTTTAGTTAAGACGTTTTCCTTTGCAGTTTCTCCGATAACTTTCACATCTAGATTGTTAGAATTAAATTTCTTAATCATATGATGCTTCTTTAAATGAAACGGTAGCATGCTTCGATCGAATTCCATATTGCATATGGAACATATTTTACCGTTACGTTTGACGTTTTCGCATACCTTTATGTGTTTAAGTAAAATCTCCTTCAAAACGAATAGAAGGTTGCATTTAGAGCATTTGAACACGTCATCTCTGTCATCAGACGCATATGACGAGGGTTCGATGATTTTGTATCTAAATTCGTTCTTTTTACTATGATGCGTTACTAAATGGTTAAACAATACCGCAGGGTTGAAAAGTAGACCACATTTTGTACATGTTTGTTTTGAAAGTTTCAATCGAGGACCGCAGTTTTCGTAGTGAGCAAAAATGCCAGATTCAGTTATAAAATGAAATCCGCAAACGCATTTGTATATATCAGCCAATGGCGATTCGTCTGTTTTAAATTCGATTATTACTAATTTAACTTTTTCGCTGTCGTAATTGTCATTATTATGATGCTCTACGTGTTTTTCGTAATCGTTTGCATTGAATTTTTTATCACAAATTTCACATTTATTGCTATGTTCATCGCAGTTATGTTTAATTGGTTCTGTGATGTAGTTTACTGAACATATTTTGCATTGATAGAGAGTATGTTCAACGTTATCTTCTCTAATACTAACTGCATTATCATTAGGATTTGATAATGCTGTGACATTGTTTTCTGTAATTGTCTGTTCTGATGAATCGTCTTTATTATCCATCTCATCACCTTCCCTTTCAACGGCATCGATATTTTGAGATTCTTTGCGATCAGAAGTAACATCTTTCGTTGTTTGAGCGTTATTAAACTTCACAATGACAACGTTTTCCCGGGTCATGTTGGTATAAACTCTGTGTTCTTCCGTATGCCTTTTAACAGTCTTCAGAGGTAGACAAATATCGCATATTTTACAACACCACCATTTATCTTTGACACATACGTGCGTTTGACAACTTTTCTCTGACAGAAAACATAATTTACATTGTTCGCATTCATAGTAGTAATATTTCTCGCATTCTTTCATAACTTCATCCGAAGCGCATTCGTCTTGAACGTTCCGATATTGTCTGTGAAAACTTATGAAATGCATATTATCTTTGATGTATTTAGGATTCTTTTGATGCCGTGTCGTATGATGCGCGTATTCTTTACCTAATATCATCACGTCGCAATCGGTACAGTGTCTGTACAGATTCTTTAGTTTAGTACAATGGTATTTCAGTTTTTTATGATCGCTAACGTTCTCGGAGTTAGTTATGACCACGCTGCATTCTTTGCATTTGTACAGTGTGAAAAGTATACCCGTTGATTTTTCAGCGATTTGATTTCTAATTAGTTTAATTTGCGATTCGGACATTTCGGCGTCCAATTTGTGCTGCGCGTAACTGTGAAACGGCGTGTGAATTTTGTACGCAACGTCGCTAAAATCAGTTTTACAATAATAGCATCTCTTCAACTTTGTTTTGCCGCACGCGTGTTCTATTTTCGCTTGTATAGTTTCGAACGCGACCATGCACACGGGGCAACGCGGCATCGCCGGCATTGGTGGCTCGATCTGTTTGAAATTCAAATCGTAGAACGATATGTCTAAAACTGAAAACTTTTCCCCGACTTCGTGGACTTTTCTGTGAGATAGCATACTTCTTCTAGTGAACGTCAAGCCGCAATCTAAACACAACACTTTGGGTAAGTCCTGACATGTGCTTTCGAAGTGAGCCACATTGTTAGGCCTATATGGATGTAGATAGCACGTGCAAGAACTACAGTACAGCATTTTTTTCTCCCAGTCCTCGTCTACGTCGGTTTTAACAATCTTTGCAGGTGGTTCGTATGCTTGTAAGTCATCTGCATCGCATTTACGTTTCCCACTGAGGTCCGTGACAGTAGCGTTTTTATCTGGTACCTCGTACTCTATAAGTATGAAATCGTCCTGTAAGACATAGCGATGAGCTTTCTTATGTGTGAATTTATGTTTTGAATCTATGAGTATGTCGCATAGGGTGCAGTAGAACGAATCTGGCGGTTCACTGCCGCAATGCGGGTAGTGGTTCCAGAATATTCTTTCTGAGAAATGCACGCCGCATTTCGGACAAAGGCTAAGCGTACGCTTACTCATCATATTGCTTTTGTCCTCTATAACATAAACAGTGAACTTTTCAGAGTAAACGTGTTGTTTCTCGTGCATTTCCTTGTTGTAATACTTAAAGCTTCTGTAACATATCGGGCATTTCCAATACTTTCTCGGTCCGGGGCATTTGGAATGATGGCCGCTAGCCGCAGAGGACGTAAAGTAGTGCAGGTAGCACTTTTTACATTTGAACAGGACTGATTTAGGTACCGGCGGGTTTTCTAATGTTAAATGAACACTGAGTGAGTGGTTTCCAGCCCTCAGTACGTTAGTCGCTTTGATTGCGTCGCTAGCATCGTCATGTTTGTCCGTCACGTGACTCTTAGCCGCTTCCTCGTCGTTAAATTTCTCTTTACATATCTTACAAGTGTATTCGAATACGGACTTCTTTAAATCTTTCCACGGCGTGAATAAACGTTTGGGCGGTGTTTTTTTACGGGCATGTTTGACTCCGGGTTTGCGTCCCTTGTTCGATTTGCCGACATTGATAAATAGGTGTCTGTAACTTTTGTACCTATGGTTATGCAGAACGTGTTGGTTGTATGATTTTAATCTTCTATAACTAAATACGTGGCACAAACCGCAGTTGGCGTCGTAAGGTTGCAGTTTTAACGGCTCGTAAGTGCCTTTTTCCTTTCCGTGAAGTGTTTTTATATGGTTTTCCGTATACGTTTTATCAATGAAATACGCGGTACAAACTGGGCATCGGTAATATTTTTCTTTGCTCATATTATCTTCGTCTTCACCAATGGTTTCTTCTTGTTGTTCAACGTCGTTTGGATTTTCATCATCGATAATGTCAATTGAATCCTCATCACTTAGAGCGACGACAAAATCTTCATCATTACTACCATTGTCGGAAACAGAGTTATTAGCAGAACTTGACTCAATATCGACTTGTTCATGAGATTCTTCGATCTCAGTTATGGCTTTGTTCAAATGATTATTTATTTCTTCTGGAGATATTTTTGAAATTTTCACAGTACAAAGACTCATGTTTTTCACCATTTCATGTTTAAAATTGTGGTTATTAAATTGTTCTGCATCCTCGAATTGTTCTCCGCAATCTTGGCAAGTGAATTTCTTCTGCTGCAGTAAATTATATAAGTGTGTAATAACAGCTTCTTTGTTCACGAACTTTTGATTACAATGCGTACAGAAACTATCGTCTATATTATCTTTTGTTTTATTGTTGGTTTTAGGTTTAGAAATAGGTTTTGCTTTATGTGTTTTATCATTTTTATTAACTATAGCAACTTTGGACAAAGGTTTAGAACTCGATTCGGGTATTTCCGTTATTTTCACAGGTGGATGTTCTACATCCGAATATTTCATAGTCCTTGATTTAGGACCGGGTTTCTTCACAATAGCAGTGGAAATGTTTTGCTTTGTATCTATAGGTTTCGTGCTAAGTTTTTCTTTAACCACATCAGTACTAACTACTTTTTGCTGTTTGAAAATAAATGTATTCTGTGTCTTAGATTTAGGACCGGGTTTTTTGCAATAATTACTTGGGGCGTATTTTTCACTATCACTGTTTGATGTTGCCTTCTTGTTGTGTGTTTTAATCTCAGTATTGTTTGTTGTAATATCATTTGTATTTTGTATTTCTGATGCTCTATTTAAATTACGTTTTGGATTATTATATTGTTTAATAGCCGCAACATCTTTGACTGTATATTGTTCACTTTCTCTACTTGACAGCGTTGTTTTTTGGTTTCTATTAGTCGGTTTCGACACTGGCCTACCCCGAAACGAGGAAGTTTGTGGATCAACGTTATGCACGTTCCTATAGTGTCTGAAAACATTTGCCCGCGAACTGAACGAATTATGGCAAATTTTGCATTCATTCGAATCAACCACATAAGTTACGTTACTATCCGTTTCAACACTTTGCTTAATTATATTAGACTTAAGATAATGTCGCGTGGAATTGTGATACAGCAAAGATACTTCGTTGACGAACAAAATTTTACATATATCGCAGTAAGTCTTACTGTCCTTTAATATTCCGTACCAGTCTTTAAGTATAATTTTCAACGGACGACATTTCGCTTGCAGTGATTTAATTTTCGCAGGCTTATTACCGAGAATGATCTTGTTGCCAATGAATTTTGGATTGTTGTCTCGTCGCTTTGGATGTGGCGTCTCTTGTAATGTCCCTGCCAGACCTTTTATTTTAACATCTCCATTGTGTACTATTGTAGCTCCAAGATCGACCTCTTCGTTAAGGCTTGTAAGGTCTCTTTCGTCCACGTTTATTGATACCAGAATCTCCTCTTCTGTATCATTGACTCTTATTATGTCACCATAATTATTTACATTGGGGCGGATAAATTTTAATTCAACGTTAGACGGAACATTGTCTGGTGATATGGCATAATCCACGTTTTCCTTTTTTGGTGTTGTTGTTGGCGTCTTGTTAATTGTTTGCGGTGTTGTCGCTGGAAATGATATTTTGCTAGTTAGTTGAGCACTTATACTTAGTCAAGTATACTGTATTACTAGTCAGTAACCGGCAGGTTGCGGGTACCAAGCCGGCTATTGGACATTTTGGGACCTACCAATGGGACTCTTTTTCAGAGCCTATGTACGCAACGCAACGCTCGTACGGTGAAGGGCAACATCGTGATGAAACCCGCACACCACACGGTGTGTGAACCCTATAACGGCGATGAGCTCACCACCTGTCACGTTGGGTCAGATAAGCTTGGTGAACCGTGGGCATTTGCTTTAGCAAGTGCCACTGCCTACCCCGCTTTGGGACTAAAGGGCGTGAAGTGTATTACATTATTGATGTTTTAGTGACACATGAAGTGTCATCAAAACTGCTCTATTGTTTTGGCCGTACAGATATTACTTAACTTCTTATTTCTATACCGTCTTTAGTTTAATAACTATGTGAGATCCAAGACAGAAGGCTAGGCCCCCCTGGGATCTAGCCCAGTCGTCACTGATTGAGCTCTGGTCTATTCTGGATGCCGCTGTAGATCCTGGCTCTAACAGGAATCACAGTGGTGGGAAAGTGGTTGGGAATATCCCGGAGATACTTAATGAGCAAATGTCCTTGGACGCTAGAGGGAGCACTGTATATTATTACTTATGCTGACATTAAGTAATACATTGTTGTAGTTTGTTAGATTTAAGTAAGTATAATCATTAAGTAATTGTTAATTGCAGTACTGTATTAGGCATGACCTGTAATAGTTTTGTATATTTGGTTGAAATAAAGTAAATAAAAATATTACTTAACTTACCCTCAATTCTAGTCTCATTTTTAACAATAGTCAAATCAGGAAGCGGTACTTTCTTGTCAATCGGTCTACTTATGTCTGTGTCATCTGCCATTTTTTATATCTGAAACAATAAAATTGTTGCCATAGCAATGGTTTTTATTTGTCGCTTTCGATACTATTATTATACAATTAACAACAGACTAGTAGATAGTCTGTATGTATAGTCAGACTATAGTCTGTTGTTAATTCGACAAATAACATTTGACAGATGAATTTCATGTTCAGGTTTCAGGTCCACTGAAACTGACTACTACGTATTTCACATACAACTGACAGTTTAAGCTGAACTTGGTAAAATGTCTGAATATTTAAACCGTGTTTATTACTAAATCCGATATTGTTTAAACGCACTGACATAGTATTAGAACTTTAAAATCTAAACCTCCAAAACTGGCGAGGCCCACGCACCACGCACCACGCAGTACCTTGTCTCCAAGTGGTTCGGCGGTTTTAATATGAAATTTCATAACAATAATTTGTTATGAAGTTACAACGCACAGATATTATAACCCTTTCCAACCTATCTGATTATGGTTAGAATGATTATAATTGACCTTATGTTAAAACCAAATCATATCCTCTATTTTGAATAGAACCTTTGGAACTTGACAACACCTTCCCAAAATATATACATGTTCCATCTACTAAATAATCTATTGGCTAAAGTAAAAATGTACAACAAATTAAAAAAAAATAGTTGTGTTGTATCTAGTTGATGATAGAACACCATAAACACACAATAAGGTTCAAATTCAATTGAAATCAACTCTCACGATTGTTTCAGTTTGAGAGCAAAGGGTTAACTCAATGTTGTTCACCGGGTATATCGGCACAAATATAATCAAAGACAAGCTTCCCTTTGTTATTTTACTTGACGTTTTGAACAAAGGTAAGCTTGAGCCTGTCTTTGATTATGTTGGATCCTTTATATCTGGTGAATAATATTAAGTTGGAATGAATGAATTAAAACTATCGAATGAATGAAAAATCTTGTACCCAGATAATGTATTTTTGAAACAATCTATTATCAGAACATGACACAAAGTGCCAAATGAGTGACCAGACTATAGGTATATATACATTACATATATACATTAAGTGGCACATAAAAGTTTACATTTCCCCTATGCTTATGCCAAAAATGTTTCATAGCCTGCTTGTTACACTGATTTCTAAGTTTTCTTCTGGTGTTTGTAGTTCAGTAATTTAGAGACTGAACTACTGAGACATTTTGTAGCTGTAGACATGTACACAACACCTTACCACGATGCAATAATCTGTTTTTGTGAAAAGTATTTACATATTACCATATCCATAGTATAAAAAACCTCATTCATAATGTTACCTGTTTTTACCATTATTTACAGAAGTAGTCACTTTTTTAGTCCCAAAACACCCTTTAAGCTTAAAGTGGTGCTTTTAATACATACTTAATTACGTAATTAATGTTACTTAACTACCTACTTTTTACAAAGTAAAACTACGGTAAGTACAAACAATAAGTACATAAGGAGTCGGTGTAAAAGTGAAGCATAGAAAAGTTGTATGTTACCTAGCTTCGTTTGCAGTAGGTATAAAATAACATTATCATATTACCTTTGGTGATTGCTTACAGTAACTGCGTTTAAGACGAGTTTTATCTTATTTTGTATATTTATTTTTTGCTAAATCCGCAAATTTGTTTGCAAACTCCAGCAAGTATGCTTATTTTTTTTAAAGGTTCGACGACTTTGACATTTTGTTTTACCTAGGTTTCGGGGCTTAGATAAAAGTCAACTTAGCCAAGTGTTATAGTTTTTTTATGCTTCTATTAAGCTTTCCGTTTTCTCAACTTTTACTTGAAACCCTAACCTATTGTCAAGGTTGGCGATCGCAGTGGTGTTGTGGTTTCACTCACAGAGAGCGCTGCTGCCCGTTTTTTGGAGAGTTCCCTCGGTCGTCTCTTACGACGCCCACGACGACCGGAAAAGTTGGTCTGGGGTGGATAAATGTGCCACCAGGGTGAGTGACACATTTATTCTATGTATTTGCCGTCACCACACGGCTTGTACGTACCTACCTAAGTTAGGTATCGTATAATAATAATAATAAACCTTTCTGATGAGTGCCGAGAATGGGAGGGGGAAGCCAAGTAGATTCCATTTGGATGACACGCACGACACGCATCGGATCTACTACATCTACTACCACATCAGAAAATCATACCTTGTATTGTATCGGTTCACTTGGGCTGTAGACTTTGAATCTGGTATCTACCAACGT
The DNA here is from genome assembly GCA_012932125.1 of Conopomorpha cramerella. Classification (NCBI taxonomy): domain Eukaryota; kingdom Metazoa; phylum Arthropoda; class Insecta; order Lepidoptera; family Gracillariidae; genus Conopomorpha; species Conopomorpha cramerella. The sequence goes on along the minus strand of SJJU01072955.1, from coordinate 3,091 downwards.
CTGTCACAACTGTCAATCACCTTGAACGGAACAGCTGATATTACTGTCAGTAGCGTCAGTCAATCGGAAAATGTGCGCAGAGGGGCGATATCACGGTATGAATGATTTTTTTGCCAATAAGATATTTTTCTAAATTAATTACTTACTTAAATTAAAGGTAAACAAGAGGTACAAATATTGTGATAAGTTCCAGCAACCTTCTTTACGTTAGTTATAAAGCTGCAGCATTTCTTTACCGGTAAAAGGATGAATCAAGGCCATTAAATTTGTACTGGTAAGCTAATGACTTTATTTTCGTTTATTTTTACAGAAACAATGTGTAAACTACTATCTTTATGTTACTTAATTATCCTATACTATATTTAGAATAAGCATACGTCCTCTATACACCAAAGAACTGTGAATATAAAGTAATTTTGCAACAGTTTAATCTAAACCAGATATCTATTTGTGCTTACAATTACCCATTAGAAAAACTATCCCAAGTACATTTGCAAACACAAAAGTAAAATATTATCCTGTGATATGCAATCTGCATTGTACAAATGTATAAGTGATTTACATAATAATAGTTTTTGATTTGTTTGACCTTGACAGAGTGATTTCATGTTTTTCCATTTCCTTATATAGCTACTAATTGCTTGTATTTCCACGTCTGTTTTATCCTAATGTCTTTTACAATAGTTGCCATATTCATAAAATATTGACTAATTGTTTGGTTGTATTCTTCTGGTTTAGTGGAATCCCCAAGTAGAATCAAAATCTTATTATATAAAAACGTTAGTCTTACTAAAACTCAAGAATGGCTGGACCGATTTGGCCTAACTTTAGTCTTGTATTATTTGTGGAAGTCCAGAGACATGTTCATATTATGTGCTGTACAGCTTATTATTAAAGTTGCAATGGATATCCGGCCACGATTCGGTATCTGGCCGATTATTTACTATCTGGCGAATGGCTGGATGTTGGTCTGTAACAGGATATCCTCCTGCCGGATAGTACCAAGCTAAGCGAAACAAGTGTTCAAAAACACACCTCAAAAAACATCCATATGGGAAATTTTTACTTTAGCAAAGCCATTTTGAAACATACAGAAAAAATAATATGAAATTGTGTCAAAAAGTAGCAACATTTCGCCAAAGAGTTATACCTATCTTGATATGTGCAATCAAGTGAGCAAGTCAACGCCAATCGTAGCTGTAGCTCGCCCCCACCGCCCCCGCTGTCCCTTTTAACATCATGCACCGCCGCTTGGGCTCTAAAATGCCTGTGCTTGCAAATCATACGTAGCTACCGACTCCATTTGCTATACATAATAGCATATTTCCATGGTGACGCTTGCGTTCCAACAAGTTTGTTCGTTCAAATTAGAATGATACCTACGCGACCGGATATCCGTTATCTGGTCAAATCACTATCCGTTGCAACACTACTTATTATATTTGTTTATTTTATTTTATTTATCTCTTTGTTATATTTATCTAAGTACATATTTTACTGTGTACTGATGCAGGGCTATTGTTAATTAATTTTTGTGTGGAAACTTCACTGGCTTAAGTTCTAACCAACTACAAATTTTAATAAGAATTAATAATGATGTATGTTTTCCATAGTGTTCAAATGAATAAATAAATAACTGCATAATTGTTGTTGTCGCAGCAATAGACATCTGTGAGTTCGACACAATAATAATTAATCTTTCATAACCCTTTTCAGATTAACAACAATGTATACAAGCAGAGCGATGTCACTAAAACACTTTGCGCACCCCATACAACGGACCCAACTCCTACCACTTCTAAAGTACAACAAAATAATAAAATTACGCACATGTCTATGCGGTGAAAGAATCATACAAAGAACGTTTAGTCAAACTAGTACATGTGCAACAAATAGAGACCACAAAAGGCAGAAGGCTGTGTTCGAAACGACTTCACCAAAGATTATTCTAGATAAAATAAGTAGTTTAGATAATGTCCGTACAAAAGATGCGAGCGAAGATAAAGCTGTGACTTTAAGGAAGATTATTGATCCGTACGTGAGGTTAATGAGGCTGGATAAACCGATTGGTAAGTAATTTGATTACCCCGTTAGTGTAGTTGTCTGCATGTATGCCTCTATTTCATAGGGTTGTGGGTTCCATTCACACCGCTCTGACAGGTACTTGGGTGATGACCTTTTAAGTACTTGTTGTATGTGTACGGGCGGAGAACTGTCAAACTTTGTTAGGAAAGTATGACTTTCAAACTCCAAAAGTTTCTTATGTAGATGTCGCTAGTATATATCCAGGGGGACTTCTGTCAGTTATATTTTAGTGCGTTTTTTCTTATTTGGGTGGGTTATGTAGGCTTCAGACACTTTTGTAACATGTACACAAACAATAAAAAAAATTACTGTCCCCTTCAATACGGACTGCTTGAAGTTAGTAATTTCGTTGACATTTGTTCCCCTAATACAGCTAGCGCCATCTGTCATGACTAAGAGAAACAGGGGCCCTGAAAATTCCCCATTACTATTTACTTTGATTTAACATTGTATATAAATAAATGTATCTTACTTCTTCCAACTTGTTGTAAATACAGGTCGGTCCCGAAGTACCAGTGGCGTGCACTGGCTTTTACGACAAGGTAGGCAGTAATCCCCAAGGATTGACACCTATGTATAGGAAACTTGTCTTTACGAAACCTACCTACCTATCTACTCACCCACAAACCACAGGACCTTCGTTAGCCTTTCAGTACTACGAAGCGATTAAATTAAACCGCCATCCCTACCTAATTGTATGTTTCATTTCCAGGCATCTACCTACTGTACTGGCCATGCACTTGGTCCATATCATTGGGCGCTATATCCTCTGGCATACCTCTGACTGATGCTGCATACCTCTTGGCACTGTTCGGTGCCGGTTCGGTTCTCATGAGAGGCGCTGGCTGCACTATTAACGATATGTGGGACAAGGATATTGATTCAAAAGTGAGTATGTATTGCATACATACATACATACACTTCACGCCTGTCTCCCAGAGGGGTAGGCAGAGACTAACATCAGCCAGGATGGTGGTCAAACGCTTGTTCATAGTGATAAAAAAAA
>SJJU01072954.1:0-19634 GCA_012932125.1 Conopomorpha cramerella | reverse complement strand
GGGCTTGACACTGATTAGCGGATTCATATCGAAGTGCAGTTACGGTTTCAGAGATCGTCTAATTTCGATCGATTTACTCACGTCTAATACACATAATCAGAATATTTCTGTTATCAGTTGGGTCCTGGTTTCGCGATAGCGGCGGCGATGTGGTGTCGCGACCACGCACCTGGCAAGCGAGTCATCTGCGTCGAGGGTGACTCCGCTTTCGGATTCTCAGGTCTGTAAATAATTTTACTGATTGGTTGATGGATTGACTGATTGACAAACCTGAATTAGGTGAAACATTCAGGTGAATTTGGTGACTAAACACAACTAGATTTGTACGCCGCAGTAGCACCTTCAGTATGTCTGTTTTCCGCTAAAAGTACTGATGGAATTCTGGATCCAAAGTGGCACTTTTACTACCAAAAGGACATTTTGGAACCAACAATGCTCTGTTACACAGTAAGGGACAGAAATAGTTATCCCTTACTCTTTCACTCCTGCATGTTTTTCATATTTGTTGTCTCTTGTAGTTGATTTAGTAGTCCTTTAGTACTACAAGGACTTGGACTAACTTAGTACTTAAGTTAGCCTAGAGACGCGGACAGATTAGACAAAGTTTATCTTTTCTTCACATCGAGCTCTAGCTACTGTTACTACTTTCATCTGTCACAAGAATCATAGTCATGATAGAGACGAACAACGTTTTGTTGTTATTTATAAGGGTTCTTTGTTCACTGCACTATGAGATCATACAGAGTCGAAGCCTATTTTCTTCATATAAAACACGGCACGTGATTAATACTACATGGTTGGTGTTTACAGGTTTTATTTCGGCTGTGACCCATGTGACAATCTTCGTTTCGCACTGTTTTTAACTACAATTTCAAAACCACTTAGTACGAAACGTTGAATCAGTGGATTAAAGTAATTAAGGATTTCTTTTGTAAGAAATCGTTTTCAATCATTTAGATCGAAGTCCATGCTAAATGATACATTTTTTTTAAATATATTTAGCTGTTTCGTTACGAGTTCCTAGTGGCTCCTCCATTCAAATGCTTCAATAGAGGAGCCACTTTTACACGGACGTAACTTTTAATCTATTCTACTAAAAATATCGCTGACAACTAAACAAGTATGAGAGCTTTCAGTTACAAAGCTGAGGTAGCTCCTCGATTCTTACTGATATCAAAAATAATAGATACACTTATTCTTATTAATAAATAAATTATTCACGGCTATTTATGTTGTTTGTTTTTCATCGAGCAGGAATGGAAGTGGAGACAATGTTCCGCTACAAGCTGCCGGTTGTAATCGTGATCGTGAACAACAACGGCATCTACAGTGGCTTAGACAAGGACACCTTCAAGGAAATCCAGTCTTATGGGGATGTCGCCTCTGTGTAAGTACCTTTTGTGACTATAACTGCGTAACAGACACCTCTCGAAACAGGCTTGCTCGTACGGTTGAGCTGAAATATACTATTATATGCTGAAATTGATGTATAGCTAATTATTACCGGGTCAACGGCCGTCCGACTCCAGAACACCACTATGGCGGACCCTGGGGCCCGAGTCTGCTACACTTTTGTGGTTACGTTGCTCTGACTTCGCACTGTCATCGCTGTTTTACTATGGATCAGATGGTGAAGCGGGGGCACCGAAACCAGCAATGCACGGCATTCGTTGAGCGATGCGACTACGAGGGTGTAACATACTTAGCCCTTGTTAAATCGAACACGAATTACTTTTTATTCATATCCGGGTTACGACAGCGACTGACCAGTTACTTACCACTAACAGGCTTAACATTTTACCATCTAAGCTCCAAGCCTATAAGTAACCTAAGTCATCACATCGAAAGGTTCTGTCCGCCAAATTTTCTTTACGATAGGTATTTGTATGTAGCGAATAAGAGACACCTATTTAAATATAACCATAATATTAGCTCCAAAAATAAACAGTAAATTAGAATAATTTGTAAGTGGAAACTTAATTGGTTTAAGTTCTAACCAACTAATAATTTTAATAAGAATTAATAATGCTGTACGTTTTCCATAGTGTTCAAATAAATAAACAACAACTAGACATGCTAACCTAAACCTCCTTTAATAAAACGAAACAACGATATAAAAAAACATGCAGGAGTGAAAGAGCTAGATGTATTTATCTTCTGTCCCTTACGCCGTAGCGGGGTATTGTATGTACTTCTGGAGACAAACAGGCACTTTTACTACCAAAATGACAGTTTGGATCCAGAAGTACTTAATTTTCTATACATTTTGTTGGAAAAGAGACAGACGGAATATGGTACGTGGCTTGCAAGTCTATCTGAACTACATACACGTACATACGAGTACGTATCTGAAATACATACATACATAAACTCACGTCCCTAATGTAGTGGCCAGTACCACCAGAGACACGATTGCCCGACCCAACAATATAATTATGACAAACTGTACATTTTATAATATTTAATTCTTTACGCAGCACACCACCAACGTCCCTGACAAGCGAGGCACGCTACGAGAAGATGATGGAGATATTCGGCGAGTCAGGCTATCTCTGTCGCACAGTGGAAGAGATACAAGTTGCGCTGAAGAAGTCCCTAGAGGTCACTGACCGTCCCAGCATCATCAACATACTGATCAGTCCACAGGCTAACAGGAAACCTCAGACCTTCAATTGGCTTACAGAGTCTAAGCTTTAAAGTTTTAATTATTGTTTCTAGTCCCAATAGTTCTATTATTTTGTTTGGTGGTCACTAAAAATATGTACCCTATTTGGTGGTGTTTAATTAACCCAGCATACTCTTATTTTATCCTTCTGCAACAGGTTTTGTAGAATTAAGTTCATTGGTCACGAACTGATCAGTTGACATACAACAAATCCTATGCACAAGACTTATAAAAGAAATACCAATTAAATAAATAAATGTGGGTACCTACTAGTTACTTTTGTAATAATCACAATGCATTTCCTTATTCCATATTTTATAATTTGTTGTTACAGTTTGTACTATATAGGTTGGTGCTTTTTGCCTAGTTTTAAGTTAAGGAGGAAATGAAATTATGGTTATATTTTTATAATGTTTTTATATTAACTGAATTAGTATTTTTATGTATGTAGGAATCATACAACTTAATAAATATATTTGTTACAAACAAATCCCTGTATTTCACTTTCCAGCTTTGAGTATAGGCATAAACAAAACTGTAAACTTAAAATTAATTAGGAGGTATTCTGATGGGTCTGGGCTTCTAGTTTTTTCCCAAGCAGCCAAGCAGGAAATTCTCTATCACAGTTTGGGCTGCAAAGGAAAAAATACATTTTAAATATTTAAATGTTAAGTGTTCACCTTCCATGTGTCCGCTGATTTGACAAACAGGTTGTAGATCGAATATTTAAATTATGAGATTAGCGAACCTAACGAAATTAACGGACTATAGTCGACGTCATCTAAGAAGCGAATTCTGACAGGTCGGTTGACATGTGTGATGTTGGTACCATCAATCAGTCTTCTTTAATGTATATTACTTATACATATGAGCAACAGTCAATGCATACAATGTTATACGACAAAACGTGTTTGTTAGCTGTGCACGGTGCTATATATATTTTTATATCGTCGTGCATAAACGAAACGGTGCAACTTTAATTCATGACCAAGATAGTACACAATTTTTTTTCATTAATTATTATTTTGAATTTTGAATATAATGTTCACTGCTGGGATACATTCTTAGCGCCATCTATGTGGTTGTCAGTTACTCTGTTAATGTTCATGTGCATTCCAATGTGTCAGAATACACTTCTTACATGATGCTGTATACAGAATCGTGTAGGTACAGGTACTAAGTCTGAGCACAACTAGGAAAAATAATTGTATGATCATAAAGTCATAAAATAGGTACAGTGACATTGAGCATAGCATTTTATATGACCTTCATTGAAATATTTCCAGTTAATAAAAACTTCATTTGTTTATTGTACCAGCTTGTCTGTCTGTAGGCCTACAAAACTATTAATGCTTTTCTCTGTCTGCTAATAGCAAATTATTTGGAAAAAATGTATCATAAATTCTTACCCATTTTAGCGTTGTTAGTAGTGGCCAAAGTATATGCATCCTGATCAAAGTCATTGGTAAGTGTGAGGTCAGCTCCTCGCACCAGAAGCTCATTGCAGGTGTAGGGGAAGTCCGCAGCTGCAGCATACATGAGTGCAGTGCTGCCAGACTGAAAACAATGAGTACTGATGTTGTAAGGTAGCATATTTGACAAAGTGAAACTAATGCACATAGATTGTGTTTGTCAGAGAACTTCTATGTTGTATGTATTGTATTTTTAGATGAGTATAATTTACATAATTTGATTGGAAAATGAGAAACCCTTTGATATGCATTATTAAGTGTATAGCTGGACTCAAACCTATCTTCTACAAACTGCCAAAATAAGACCTACAGTTAGCAACAGCCTCTCTTGGTTATAAATATAAAACAGCTGCATATCATCATCATCAGCCTTGATCTGTTTTCGACATCTCGCATCCAGCTTCTGCCAGCCATCTTGCGCATATCATCCATACACCATGCATGAGGGTGTCCTACACTGTTTGCGGAGACACAGTCTCCATTAGAGAACTTGTTTCTCTCGAGCTGCATAACTCGGCTCGAGTTGTGCACTGTGTGATCTGTTATAACTATAACAGACCTGATTTTTACCAACCTCCCTAATATCTAGTTGCCCAAACAAGTTGATTACAATACTTACATCATCCTGCACATCAGCTTCGGCACCTTCATTGAGTAAAAACTTCACAACCTCATGATGCCCACCAGCTGCAGCAAGGTGCAGTGCTGTCTCGCCTTCTGGACCCCGCATGTTTACATTAGCTCTACACCTAAGGAATGAAGAATACTATGCTTATTTAGAAGATTATTATTTTATTGCAGTATGGATTGAACAATTTATAGGGTTAAATATCCAAAGAGAAATAGTGTTTGTGATGCGTGATTGACAGTGAAAAAGTGTATTAGTTTGTATAACTGGTATCACAAGAGATGGAAGGTTCGATATTCTAAGAGCAAGTGTGGGTAATAAGGTTAATTATGCCCTTCATGATGTTATTAGTGTTCGAAAGGCAAGATCAGCTGTTCACGACTCATGATGACATGTATAATGTACGGGAGTAGAAGTTGGGTACGGCAGAAGAAGCATAAAAATAAAATCAATACGCTAGAAGTGGGGTCATCGCAGACCATGAAAAACAACAATGATTTTATGATAGAATAAGGAATAGTGCGATAAGAGAAAGATGCTATTTGAAATGTATTTTTTAAGAAAATGATCTGCTTTCAAAAGGAGTATAAAAATTTATTAACCAAATAGATGTTAAAAGTTCTTGAAAGTGAAAATGGTATACTGTATGAAACAATGTATTAATGTTGAAGGGATAGTTAGGATCATGACAAATGATCTGAAGACCCCTCTCTGGGCTGTGAAGTGTATGTATGAATTTCAAACTAAAAGATAATGTTGTTCACCGTGATGACTACAGATTATCTGTCTATTATTGTATAATAATATGTGTTTTCATGTGTGATAATGAACAAGTGGTTTTTATAAATTAAATTTTTGCAGTTATCATATTATGAGGTAATCAGAATATTATAAGGGCCAGCATTTGCCACTGCTTGACCAGTTAATTAAAGTTGGGTTTTGGTTAGGAAATATTTTTTTCACAACCTAAACATCCCAATTAAAATATAAAAGATAATTAATCTCTCTTTGAGGAGCTTAAGACAAGCAAGATTGTCACAGCAGGGCATCTACAGTAGTATTCTACAAATACCAGGCAGTAATGACTGTGTAAGATCTAAATAGGTTTGACCATTTAGTCACAATGATAAAGATGTTGACTTTTTATCTATCCCTAATGTGAGTGGGACAAACCATTTCTGTTATGAAGGCAGAACTTGCCTTAGTGAAAGCATGTTGTAGAGTAGTATAGTAAAAAATATGACAACATACCAGACAAGATCTTGGCAACTATTTAGTTGGCCATAACTTGCAGCCCAGTGCAAAGCTGTGAGTCCGTGTTCATCAGTAATATCAACATACTGCTCCAATTTCACATCATCCCTGGTTATCTCTCCACGTCCAGCTTTTGCATGCAGGCTGCTATCTGGCTGAACAAGATCAGGTACCCTTGCTTGCGTATTACCTGAGAATTAACGGATCGTTGTTATTACCAAAACCAAATATACATTTAAGAATCAACAACAGTAGTTTCTGTATTCCTACCTCTTTGTAGATTTGTCAGAGCAGTTATTTGAACAGATTTATACGGCGTAAATGCACTTTTACGAATCCCATTGAAGTTTGGTGTCCATTTCTGGTAGCCTCCGCTGCCACTCTTGCTGCTATCTTGACTCCCAGAATCAAATTCAGACTTGAAACAATCCACGTTCTCCTGTTTTATGTCCAAGGTTTTACCATCGTATTTAACAGGAGCGGGCTCCTCCATGGTAAATAGCAATGGATATGAGAAGATAAACAACAAAAACAATACAATTAATGAATCAACAACCACCAGCTGCGTTGCGCGAACGAGGTTGCGACAGTGTCAATTCAGCTGTCAGTATTGTCATTGTAAAATACTGTCAATCACACTAACATCAATTCGTCAATCGGTTCATATTGAGTACTCTCAAACAATCTGTTTTGTAGTTGTCAAATCAGTAAGCCGTTGTTTATTTATTTTTGAATGAAACATAACAAACAACTTATAGTGAGTGAGAATTTCGTGTAAAGTTTGTGCTTGATGCTCAATAAAGGCTTAAAGTAATTCAATATCTACTTATTTTGAAGCTTTGTTTTTATAATTGGTGACAAGCACAGAAAACCACAATGTCAACATTTCATCAACTACAACAAGACTTGCAAAATGAACTCACCACTTCGTTGCAATTACTGATGCAAATGTAAGTATTCCGTAATATTACCTTTGAATTTATTCTGTCGGTAGTGTCAAGGCTTAATGCTGATGCGAAGATTGGTCATGTAAAATGTTGAATCTTCGCTTTAATAAGTTGATAGGTCGACTTCCTTAGGCCACTAACCACTTATCAGCAACAGGAATTTCTTAAAAGGTAAAGCTAAATGTCATCTGATTTAATCGAGAGATTACATAATTTATTATGTATTCAGAATATATACAATAATTAAACATGACTTAACACCAAAAGAACAAACTAAAATAACACAAAAATTCGAGAGATTTATATTCACTTATACTTACATACTTACCTTATTAAATTATAAAAAAAATACCCATGTACTTTCCATTGAGTATCTTGACCCACCTCTCTTTTAATTGTTACTTTTTGTTGTGGCCTCCAGGGTCTACATAAGTACCTACCAGGCGATATTACCATTGTGCTTTAATTTTGTAACACCAAACATTGTGGAATGCAAATAAACTGAAATTGAATTTGAAAATGTTTACCTAGAAAGCTAAATAAGCCTTTCTGTGTGTGTGTACATAATATGTATTTGGTCTTTAACATTTTCTTTCTAGATCTTCAGAACTACAACAGATTAAAGAGTTCACAGGCCCAGGGGGCAGATTAGAAGGAAACATCAAAGAGGTGAGTAATATGAATGAATGTAATTCACTAAAATTAATTGAGTCCTGTGGTTTGCCAGTGGTTCAGCAGGTCTTCACAAGTACAAGATCATCCCACACCTTACTGTCGTTAATTGTATTTATAACTATAGTTGGGCTCATCTAATAAGTGATTTCTGAGACATTGAGAACAACCATGAAAAACATGGAATATTTTTAGAACGGAAATAATTAACCTTAAAATGTATGCTGGTAACAGCACTGAACATTCTATTCCTTTGTGTTTCTTTTTCATCAATAATCTAGTGCTGGGATTTTTTTTGTTGATTTATCAAGTTGAATCGTTTCGATTTTGGACACGTGTTTATTGAATCGAATGTAAGTGTGGTAGAATAAAAATGAATGTTTTGCACATGTATATGTATAAAGTTATACATGTATAAAGTTATACATATATAACAGAGTCCATTTTGATGAATTAATGTTTTTACGGTATTACCTTAGCCTATCACGGTCGCCGTTGGGAGATAAAAATATGTATGACGACTTCAATCGAAACACTACACATACACATAGATTCTCACGCATTCGAATGTTTTCAATACAACACTATCACACACGTTAGTCGACCTGTCAGAAATCACTTATTAGATGAGCCCAACTATAGTGGACTCGACAGACTTTGTCCTGTCTTAACTATATCCAGGGTATAAATGTCATTTTTTTCTTTCATAAGAACCTTCTTCTGTCATTAATAAGCACAACAAAGAAATAATTAGCTAAATCGGTCCACCCGTTCGGGAGTTATACAATGACAACGAAAAGTGGCTTTGACTTTTATATATAAGATGAAAAATAATTGTTCCAGAATGTATCAACAATGGACACACTCAGTAGTTTTATGATGGCAGATATTAATTTAGAGAATGTATCACCAGTTCGCAGAGATGACATTGACATGAGCCATAACACAGACCAAAACCTGTCATACGAACAACATGATTCATTCAGAGATATATCTAACCTTAATGATACACAATAAAATAAAACATTTTTCAATAACACCTTTTATATTTTTAATCCTCTTAAATAAGTAATTTACATCACACATTGGTATATTTAACTATTCTAAAACCTAACTTACCAAAAAAAAACATTCCATACACTCAACATGATTTTCTTAAAATTATCTTATGAATAATGGCATACATTTAAACAGTTTTTAACCATTACATTCATACTCAGCCTTATTTTAGTCTAAAAACTGATATCGGCAATATTTAATTTGATAGTGAGAGATGTTTATGTACAACATTATAATATTTCCTATCAAACTATACAACTTTGATAAAATATGCCAATCACTATTTGATTAGACCCATTCCGATTAAAGAGTTCCATTTTAATTTATTTTACACCCATTGCACATATTTGTACAATTAAAATTGTCATAGATATTTCAATAATGCAGGTGTTATACTTGAATAAAAAAATTACAGCTCATGAATTCAAACAAAGTAAGTATGTATGTATAACAAAATTATATCAAGTAGGTACAACTTTACAGAAAAAGTTAAGAAATGTAGTAATAACTAACCCCCTTCATCTGTAGGCCATTTACATAAAACCTTGAGAAATCATTGATATTTATTAAATAGTAGTAGGGTGTTCATAATATCTATACAATACAATTAAATTGTGTCTGAAACAACATGACTTTGGCATTTTACAATAATAATGTATATTCAAGTTGCAGCTCGAAATTGTTGTGCATTTTTAAGCCATGGTAACAAGCCTACAGACTAGATATAGTGTGATAATTATACCATTCTGTTTTGGTTTAAATCTAGCATTGATTGTTAAACAGTGCAGCCTTTTCCATGAACATTTGCCTTCTGATAGCCTTTTCTTCGGCTTCCCGCTTCTTCTCTTCTTGCTCGCGTATGATTTCATCGTGGAACTTGTTCGATTTGGACAGTTCGTCGATTTTGGCCTCGAAAAAGTTTTTGGCGCCATTCACACCTACTTGGTCGACATTGATTTCCGTGAGCAAGGCAAGGGCGTTGAGACCGGAGTCCGAATTCAGCTCGCCAGCGCGCGCCTTCCTGTTAAGATAGAGAGCAGGATGTCAGAGAAATCACGAAAATACAATGGACATAAGTACCTATTTAATAGTTTAATTACCTACTGCTGCTTTTAGTTTGAGAGTTTATTTTAGTAATCAACTAAAAATGACCTTGTATCTAAATATATAAAAAGAAATAGACGTAAGCACATGAAAACCTTCCAACGGACATAGCTTAGATTCCGTAGGGGTGCAATAAGAAAGGAATTCCAGAAATTACCACGCGAACGGGAATTAACGGGAAAATACTTTTTTGTGAAAAATCTAAACCGCTAAAGTTAGACGCCTGAAATTTGGGATGCAGATACTACTAAACTACGCGAATGAAATCGCGGTGCGTCCATTAGCTATATCTATTGACTTGGCCGATCACTTAAGTGCTATTAAATTAACTACATAAACTCGCGTCAATATTTGAAAATTGATAGGGCTTTTGTACTTAGGTTATTAGTGTCGGGGCCGTCTTTCCCAAAGTAGACTATAAATCCCCTTTTTAAGTCGTGTAGGCTTAAAGAAGGGCGATGAGACCCAGAAAATACTATCTTCACGCCTTTTAATTCCAAAGCGGGATAGGCAGAGCGGTTCAGCAAGCGTACTAAACCCAACGTCACAGGGCTCACCGCTATCTATCACTATCTATCTCCGCTAATACAATGTACTTGTAACTGAATAGTTTATTTCATTTAAAATTATAGTGTTTTTATGTAAAAATATATTTATTTCCACAGTGGGTAGTGAACAAAATGTTATATCTCTCATGCTAGCGTCATAATATTTTACAGAACTTCATACCTGTAAATAAGAAGGAACTCTCTAAAACTGATCTTGTTGTCTTTGTCTTCGTCCACTTCCGCGATCATGGCCTTCAGCCCGAGGTGTGTCTGCGGAGCGCCGAGCCTCTCCATCATACGCTTCACCTCAGTCAGGTCCAGGTAGCCATCTTGACCCTCGTCGAACCTGAAAGAGAAAGATTAAGTATTATTTTTAATAAATTACGTCATTCTGACCTTTAAGTACCATTCACTGAAGTTACTTTGAATCACGGGGATACGTTTATCGGAACTTTTTCGAAGCCAAAAAGTCTTAATTCTGTATTTTAGGGTACCTAAATAAAGAAGAAAGAGTCTACAAAATAATGCAGGAGTATTTGTTTGCTTTAAATTAGTCAAACAAAATACATGTATACATTAGATCAAGGTTACTCCGTGAATCAAAATAACCCCCGGTGCGTGTTAGGTGTCCAAGATAGAAAGGGGAATTACGTCGATGTAATATATGTACTATGTATTTACCGCAAATATATAAACAAATTAAATATAAGTATCTTCACATAACATACGTAAGTATTAGATAACACAGAGTGACGAGACCTTTGGTGCCTTTCCAGTGTATCTACATATTTATGTAATGTCATAAACCAATGCAAAAATAAAATTAAATCATGAATTAAGTTGTGACAACGACGGCAACAAGTTATAATTGTACGATATTATAATAATTAAGTATAACTGAATAGATCTGTATCTAATATACAATATTATTAACAATGTGTCTCTGCTATTATATGCATGTATTATACAAGTAAATCTTCCTCAAAAGTCACTCGACCAAAACCGCATCAAAACCTATTTAGATCGAAGCATACATAGGGAATGACAGCGGGAGGAGTTTTTGGTTTATACTACGAATTGATATAGATTTGCCTATCTAGAACATAAGATAAAGTATAATGATCTGTGACACAAGAGTCTATTCATGGTTTGCTAATATTGTGTCCAAAATAGAAATACACATCCATAACCGAGATAATTTGTAGGTACGTATCGTATTTTTCAACGGTTCGTTACAAAAGTAAGGCAACATAGTAAGTTTTGGCAGACAATACCTACATTATATACGGTTGCTTGACTTCACAAACACTCATTATGTTATGTTGTAACCGTAGAAGTCGCACCGTAAATAATGTAAAAAAAGGATGGCCCGTTATTTAATATAGAAAGTGCCATTGCGTCTAGAATACTAATTTACTAAGAAAGATTGTTTAATATTTCGCTACCGTACGAATACACTACAGTTACATTACCGAAACATATATGGTGTAAGTAACCTAATTGTCAAAAACCTCAGCTTACAATGTCAACTTTTGGTTTCTAGTCGGAAAATACACCATTAAAACACTGGAAGTGTTGTGATGTCATAGATTAACTGTGAAATTGTAGGGTAATTTATTCAGTTATCTACTCTACTTGACGTTCTCATTAATAGAGATACCTACTAATGCCTAAGGCGAAGTCAGTAATTCTGAAATGACAAATTTGCGAATTCAGAACACTACTGGAATTAATTTACTAATATAAAATGATAAGAAAGATCTCAGCTGAATATCGTGTCAGTAGGTAGATGTATCATTTTCTAAACTAGTTCAGACTGATTTTATTCTAAACATAAATTAATAATGTAAATCTGTTACTTAATATATTTTGGATCACATTAAAATTGGACTCGTATGTAAATAATTTTGACTATAAGATATAGTAATTTCTAGGTGAGTTTCGTTTTTAATTTTTCTCCATTTCTATACGCGCTAGAAAACTATCACGCTACAATGGAACCCTGCAATACGTAGGTATATCCCGACACACTCATTACCGGTTTTATATTATCCTTTGATAGATTACAACGTACACGTGCTTTAATAAGACGTTCATACTATTTTTAATAATTTGTGCTCCCAACTGTTGTTGTTATCATTAAATAAACTACTCTCAAGTAAATCAGTTGTATCAATCAAACAAATAAATTGTCCAAGGAGGTGTAATATGGCGGAATTTATTGGAACACAAAGTATTGATCATAGGACGCAGGAATGGTTAATATTTTCTATCAAGTTAGACAAATTCATTAAGCTAAACAAAATAACTGGTACAAAAACGGCCTCACACACCTCTCTGATGAATCGTATCGATTAGCAGAAAACCTAGTGCACCCGATGAAACTGGATGAACACAAGTAGGTATGAAGAGATAGTTTTAGTACTCGACATGCGTTTCGAGCCGGCCAGGTCAACGTTCGCTGACAAAGCAAAATTGTATTATGCTGTCCGTGAGACAAGGGAAAGTGTCGATGTTTGGGCAGCGAGGGTCCGGGAACTAGCAGTTTACGGAGGTATCGACTCTGCCCTGGACGTCGTGCTGCGAGATCAGTTCGTTTTAGGGTTCAACGAAGGCCCAGAGAGGAATCGTCTATTGGAACAAGTCGTCAAGGAATTGACATTTCAAAGGGCGGTTTAAATGGCGAAACAGGCGGCAAATGCGTGTGAACCCGGAATGTACAACACAAGCGAGGGGCAGAATACAGTCTACAGTACCTGGTTCTAGGGGCCACCGGAAGGCCTGCACGACCACTACTAAGCAAAGGTAAGTGAATAATGACCAATATTACTCATGGTGTATTCATTCACCAAATATTTACTAATTGTGAGTAATTACATTTCTGAATATGGAAATGTCTCAAAAGTTTGCATTAGCAAAATGGTAATGACTTTAATTGTAACTTAGCTAAATGGTACTAGCTGGACATGTCCACGCAGTAAACCTGCATTTATTTTATCCTCCTTACCCCACCACAATAGCGTCATGAGTACCTAATATTTTTTTCTCTACTCCACTATTAAAACTATGTACTGTCGAAGAGTATAAAATCAAACATCTACGTGAATATTATGAACTTGATAAGGTGCGTCATGAGGGAAGACATGATGATATCGCTATAGATACTGAAAAAGTAAGTAAACTCATCTCGTTGTTGATCAAATCCTTTTTGACAACACAATTAATTATCCTTGCTTACATTTTTTGCAATTCCTGAGACTTATCCGTTCTATTAGTGAACTGTTACTACAGAGGGCCAAGACTGATACACGGCTTAAGTCACATGTCAATTTCATATTACACGCATGATAAATAGTAGTAAGGATATAATATCGTGCGTCACGTCTTGCCCGCCGGTGTTACAATTCTCTGTCTGTATATCTGTTACCGATTGTCTTGCAAATAGCAGAAGTAATTCTATACGTCGTGACTAGTCTCTAGTGTGCAGGGAGCGGAAAAAACATGCACCTACCTATAGTATTTCATGTAACGGACAGCCTGAGGTGCACAGATGAAGCTTTGGCTATAACCAAGTTGTTGCATACATTATCTTTAGCTCAGTTTTACACCTTCAACATTTATGGTAACTAAATGAACACTTTAGTCAGGTATACGCCTCAAGGCATTGTTGCAGGCACCTGACCACCGCAAGGTCGGGTCAAACGGTGAACCAGACCGCTTGCAGATTAGCTCCGTGATTTAATAAATTGTTTGATGTTTTCGAAAACATTCATTGTAACTTAGTTTTTAGCGATCACGATTATTGCTTGATGTCGAGACGACATTTTAAAATCTTTTAGTATTTTTATGAGTTGGCAACTGGCTGATTGATAACCGCTGATAAATTAAGTGAATAAGCAATTTAGTTGCAATTAATAGATAAATGTAAAAACTAGAATAACATGATTTATAATAACAAAGGCAAATGAAAGTAAAAAGCATTATAGCGCACCTTCTACGTAATAAAATAATTGTCGGTCTGGGAAATAACTGAAAGACAATGGAGGCGCAATAATTCGAACAATTAAACTAATGTTTCTTAGAAAGTTGGCGAAGTAAGTAATTGAACTGTAATAGATAGGTAACAAGTGGATTCAAAATATTGCTAACGTTCAATAAACAGTTTCCATTTTTTTTGTCTCAAATCTACATTGTTCCACATCGTTTCTTACCTTTTGCGTAAATGCCAGGTCGTTGGTGGGCCCATCGCCCTAGTTTCTTAATCCGCACTTTTGAAACTAAGTAGTAGTTAGATACACAAATGACTCATATAAATAACATTTTATCAGATTGTTACGGCACAGTTTAGATAACAGAGTGCAACAGTGTACCTACTGTTTGATTTGCGCATACCCACCTACTTACTGTTTCTGAACATTGATGGTGCTATTTCCGTAATATCACGGTGAAATAATATGATCCGCCATTTAAAATAAAAAATAAATACACTTCACGCCTTTTAATCCCAAAGCGGGGTAAGTAAGTGCTGAGTAAGTGCCCACGGTTCAACAAGTGCATAGTGATTAGTGGTAGTGGTACCTACTACCTTCTCAAAAGTACAACACCTAGCGGCGTCTTTTAGTTAATTTAGTTCACAGCTGTTGCAAGCTGCTAATCGAATTTTACGGTAATAAAAGTGCTTTTTTCTAGCCGTTCCGTCAACTGGCATTCAGTACTTTTGCATTATGTAAGCCGTGTTAAAATTGCGGCTTACAAACACAATAGGTAGAAAAAACAATTTGTACAGTGTCATCATTAAAGTTTGTGAGTTGAATGTACGATGTTCAATACCTACATAATACACAATGATACCTACCTGTTTCAGACTTTCTATCTCAGAGTTTTCTACATAATACATGAGACTAGGGGATTAGGCATACTTTGTTCTCCAATACCGATAAAATGGTAAGCTGAAAAATACTGCACGACATATTCTCATACCAATGTGTCAAACATACATATATAATTTCATCAAAATCAATCATGCCGTTTTGGAGTCTTGATTCTTAAAGCTCTTAGGATACATTTTTTAAAAGTTTTTTAATATCTGTATGACCTGTTTAACTCTGTCAAAATATTAGCCGTAGAACCGATGACACATATACCCAATAAAATCATTAAGGTCTTCAAAGAAATGTTATTCATAATCCAAGCACGGTAAACAAAATATTAATTTACATAGGCAAAAATAGTTGAACTATTGTTAAAAAACATGTTTTCAACAATATTTACTTATCTCACTTATCTACACACTATCTACAGTTCGATTGCAACAAAGACTCTATTTTGTGTGTCATCAAGAGCGTCGATTTAGCATAATGCGATATTTCACAGATCTGTGATAAAAAGAGTTGATATCTTGCAGATGTATGACATTCAGACATAAGTGGCTCTAGAAACAAAACATAAATACAGATGAATCGGAAACAGCATTATTTAAGTCGAAATGTCCTGTACCTATAGACCTAACTCAATCCCAACTGAGTCCAAGGGTATTTCAGACGCACCCTATATAAAAGTGTAATAATACGTAGGAAAAAAGCATTACAATCGCTGTTTCATTTCACTTTATAAACTAGTCACAGCGGGAGTCTGTTATGTTTACAAAAGCTGTGCGCGTGCGCATGTTTTGATTCGAAAATAGTATCTGTTTGGGTAACCGACACGTGGTCACCCTACTAGGTTTCTATAATTAGCTATTGTTATAATATGTCCTGTGTGTCATTAGTCATCAATTTGGTACCTGCCAACATTTTTTATCATATAAACCAAGCTCACTTGTTTTTGTTTAAATTTAAAAAAATGTATTAAGTGTAGTTAGTTACCCCGTGGTTTATTCCGTTCATGTGTGACTTTCGGGATAAAATAATAAAATTATGCCCTTATCCAGGTTATAATTTATCACATACCTACATCGATCAAATCCAATAGATTTTCCCTAAAAATGTTTCACGTTTCACAAGTTTCGGCCTTAGTATTTGTACAATTTTGCGATAAGTTAATACATAAGTTCTTATTATACCTCCCTAACTAGCTAAGTTTGAATAGCAAGTGCCATCGGCATTGGCAGAAACACGATCGATGCGACGAAACCTGAAAACCTAGAAACAAAGTGTGGATGAACTTTATCTATATTGAGGCCATTGATAAATTATGGCTGTGCAAACGTGATAGGTATGTTTGATTAGTTAGTTCATTGGTTGATGGCTTATAAACACTGGCTAATGTTGTTGTCCTGTATTGAAACTTTGAATATTTATTTCGAATTACTGTCATTTTCCACGCATATTTCTTAGTTTTTCTTTCGTAAGAACTTTCTCTAGACAATAACAAACACAACATTAAACGAATTCGCGAAATCGGTCCTGCCGTTCTCGAGTAGGTACCGGGTGTAAAAGCGGTGGAGCCATTTCCATAATATACATTATATTATGCTTATACTTATTATATTAATTAATTAAAAAACCTTTCAAGCAGTAGTTTCGAACCACTTTACGCATAGTCTATGCGGATTGCTTATAAATAAAATATTTTTCTTAAATTGCTTAATTCTTAATCACACATTATCACGCTTTTAGCACGTAAGGCTTTAGACGCGGTACGATTTTCGTAACACGTCTTAAGGAGTTCTGGAGCAATTTTAAGAAAATTTGGTACTATGGTTTTATCTCACACTCTGGACGTTGGATATATTTTGTCCCGAATTTCCTAAGGGAACGGGATAAATTACTGATAACACATCGGGGTAGAGTTAGGTAATTGTAATAATATCATTTTGTATATAAACAAATACCTACCTTCGTTATCCGACACGTGGGTGACATTTGGGACACATAAGTAAATCTATTAATAGCTTGCGAATTCATAGTACAAACTTCCATGTCTACAACTCATGCAACGCATACCAATGTCTCCCAAATGGTTTCCATGCAGGAGGTAGGTATAAATAGTCACCTATACTGGGGCAGGCAGTATTCTGGATTTCTCAATTTGGAACACGATTCCGTTGGCACGATGCCACATCGAATGATTGTTTGGAAGGTAGGCAGGCACTACTAGTTACTACTAACTGACCCACATGTATCTATGTAGTACACGGGTACTCACTTAAAGGTAATAAAAATATAACTTAAAAAATGTGCCTATCAAAGTTCTGATAGACTTGAGCATTCGATTTTTGTTTTCGGCTTCTCGCTTCTGCCAACCATCATATCATCAATCCACCTTGTCTGAGTGCGTCCTACACTCTGTTTGCCGAGACGCGGTCTCCAATCGAGTACTCGTTTGCCCCAATGTTCTTCGGTTCAACGGATAATATGGCCGACCCATTGCCACGTCAGCCTGCTAAACCGATGAGCTATGTCGACTTTATTTCTCTGTCGGATCACTTCGTCCCTAAGAATCCGAAACAAATCACAGCGGCGTGCAATTGGAGAGGCCTATGTCCAGCAGTGGACAAGTGTGGGCTGATGATGATGATGAGCATTCAATTGTAATTACCTAACTTTCTTGCAAATGTTGCACCATCGAAAAAATACAAGAACTTTTTAGTTTTTGTTCAGATCCGCAATCGAATCAGGCGAATGCTCGATTTCCTGTTACTTACAAGTGAATGCAAGTCTATCCGCACCTTTATGTATAGGTAAAGTCTTGTTAATACGGTAGTGCCTATATACATGGAAGATAAAACATCCCTTATAATTATCGAAGATCGTTAAATGTTACACACTTTATTTAGTGAATCATAAAATCTTGCTTTTATTGGAATTCGCTTGCATTTTTACGTTTAGATTACGATCCTTGAAAACATTTAATTTGAAAACCTTGAAATCCTCCAATAACTACCGTGCGTCATACTCGTACAAAAGGGGTCAGATAATAACTTACGTCTGTTATCTAGATCGCTGGCTATATCACACATGTCTCCCGAAGGGGTTGTCAGGGAATACTAATCTTGGCAAACAACTAAGGCGCTTTATTTATTATTTATCTTCATACATTGTTTTGCACAGCGTTCTTACCGTTACTGGCTATTAGAAAACCTGGTTCGCAATATTATTAAAACAAAACACAATCTAATCGAAATTCTAAAAAAGTTGGTAAACGTTAAAAATGAAATCCAGTAAATTATGAATCACCCCATTTCTTCTAGCAAATACGCCCGAACATAATGAATGATAAACTCGTGTTATTACTGTTGCTCAAACCTGTTATTATTTATGTAAAGTAAGCATAAAGTACACAACGCGATATGAAGTAAAAAGCGACCTAGTGACTTACTTAACTGTCATGTATGCCACAGATATAAATATGCAAGTAACTACTGCATTAGTAATCAATATGTGCAATCTTACATAATCTTATTATCCTCTTTTTTGGATGCGCGGAAAATTACGTTTTAACGGTGCCTTATAACAATTTCGCTTGTTATTTTTATACTGTGCAGAATACCAAAATCTCAGGCGGTATTGTAATAAGCTAATGGCCGGCAAGTTTAGAGAGAAGAAAAGGAACAAAGCCAAAAAGATACTCTCAGAGCTGTATAGAAACGACGTCTGATGACGGAACTAACTGACAATTTTATTTTTGTCTGGGATAGAATACTGTTACAACAGATTTAACTTTGCGTTAAGCCGTTCTGTTCGTTCAATTTCCTTGACATATCATTTTAAGTATTTTCCGGGTGTGTTATTTAAATTGCTTTCCAGCGTTGTGCATCACACATTATCTTGTATTCAGTTTTTCTTAGAAATCGTCTCTTATATAAGTAAAGTTTTTAAAGACCGATGTATAAGTAATAGAAAATAATACAACATGTAACTCTAAACCACAGAAAAGTGAAACACCTACCTACTGCGGTTAGCGCAACTAATGCCACCTATAATAATTGAAAACTCGGATTACGTAGGGCTTTCTTGATCTCTATTCCAATGGAAACATCATTTAGACACAAGTCTAGTATTGCTGGTGCCAAGTTATTGAATGCTAGGTGTCGTGTGTGTCGCAATGGCAACACAATGCTATTGGCCGCGGCAAAAACAAAACGCTTTCCCAACCGACAGACTGAAAAGCCGGATTTGTTGATATCTACTAATAGAACAGCAGAATAATTAGCAAGTAGCTTATTTATTAAGAACTAGAACCGTGTGGTGTTACTCACGTTTCTTTTTCGATCCTGTGGGAAATTGGGGATAAAATATATGCCTATGTCACCTGCCTATACTTTAGCTTCCCAACAAAGAAATC
>SJJU01072953.1:0-13599 GCA_012932125.1 Conopomorpha cramerella | reverse complement strand
AAAATGCGGTCGCTTACTTTGAGTCTCGTGACAATAACTGTTCAGAGTTGCCCAACGCGCTACAATAGAAATAGAAATGTCCATTCGGTGTCTACAAAATTGGGGAGAGCAGTAGACAACTAGGATAGTCTTCCGACGAGACGAGCGTCATTTTCCCAGCGTATGGTTGAAGTGACATTGGGCAAGAGATTGCAGAACAGAAATCTGATGGCTCTGAGATTCTAAATCTCTTTATTTTTTAAGATATCTTCAGAGATATTTGTCCTTCGTATCCTAGGTAAGTATGTGGTAACTTTTGACGATTTTAAATTATTATTTAAGTTACTAGAAATTATCGATTTTTGCATTGTACTACTCTCGTACAGTTAGTAAAAGAGTTAATGACAGAAAAGGAAAGTCGGGGAAGTTGAACATTAAAAAAAAAGAGTAGTAACCTGTAAGTGCACACAAGTCTTCCTGACCGCCCACCCGTTCACAGCACAAACCTATAATTGCATTATGCGACATGCATTGTCTTTCCCATTACGCCTGTTTTCCCTTGAACTTTGTCCTCTCTCTAATGCTACTTATTGAATACATTCGCATGTTGGCGGCATTCTAAAAAGACCTATGTTTTGTAAGATTGCTGTAGCAATGTCAGTTCAAACGACCTAGTAGGTACAGTACAATAGATGCAAGTTCGTTTACAGTACTTACGAACTAAATCTCATTTGTATTCTCGTACAGTCGCGTCTACTATGACCTATAACACTTTATGTAGCAATATTTTACACACACTACCAGCACGTTGAAACTGTACTGAATAACAATACAGAAACTTCAATGAAGTAGGTAGACTCGCAAGCAAAAATGTTGTGTACACATGATACATCTGAATATGTGGCAATCGAAAAGAAACTAAGCTAAGTGAAATAAAGTGCTTTTGAAGTACTATAAAATAGCTTTAAGAAGTCCTGTATTGAGTTTAAAATTAAATTTAAGTTTTAGATACGATCCGGAATTATTGCTCTCGTGTGTCTGAATACAATTTCGTGTGGAAATGGGGATCTCTTGAATATTATCAAAGTGTTCTCGCTTGGAAAACTTGTTAGTGAGCGATTGTTATGTTAGAGAAGTAGATGTATTAAGGTAGTAATTAGTAGTAAGACAATAATTTCAAAAGTAATTAGTATTGAGTGATTAAGTAGGATATTTGCCTATAAACAATAAGTGAACCCACAAAAACAACTACTTAGGTAGTGTTAGGTAGGTATCTAATTTACACCTTTCATGGGCACCTAACCCAAGACAATAGAAGTTTTATTGTTATCACATCGGATGTGCACGTAACTAAAGTTATATTTATCATTCGAAAAAACTAACAAAATCGACAAAGCTTGTTGCGGATATAAATCTGTATTAAAAAAAAAAGGAAAATGGAAAGTAGTTAATCAATATCACGTTGGATAGGTGGTTTTTATGTGACAATTTCGGAATGAAACCAATAAACATGGTCACAAAAACAACCTTATTACATACTTCAACCGGTTCTCGGCGTAATATCGTAAATTAATTGGAAAGCACCCTATTGCGACCTTTAAGAATGTCGAGTTTCGCGGTAGGCAAGCAATGTATTGTTGGTTGTTGATTTACTTTTAATTTTATTTGTTAGTTTTTATTGGGTACCGTGAGCAAATAGATATATTTTCTTATAATATAAAAAAACTTAATAAAGAATTCAATTCTACCGCTAACGCTAAATCACTATTGTAGTGCCCGGGAAGTGAATTATTGAATTAATATCGAATAAATAAACTTTTCAATGCACACTGTACTTACATTACAAAATTGACAATAGTAATATTGCGAAAGGCGACCTTATCGATCAGAAGTTGTCTGCCAAGAAACGTGTTAACACGTAACTTCAAGAAAAAGTAGGCAGTCCTTGAATGTACTTACCTATTCTGTATTTTATAATTTTTAACTAGATGACCCAGAAAACGTTGTTTTGTCAATATTCATTTATTAACAATGTTTCTCTGCTATTACATTATGAAGAAAACCTCGTCAAAATCCGTTGCGGAGTTGGACAGACAGCGGGATCGACTTTGTTTTATACAATGTATTGATTGGTTAACTGACTAAGATAATAAGTGGAAATTTAACTTTAAATAAAGTAAAGCACGCCACTGTGTATATTTAGTTGATCATATGCCCCCTCAGAGTTTATTATTTTGTCGTGTCATAAATGATACAATACAAAAACGATGTAATAAAAAGACCATACTGTTATGATAATAACTAACTTCTATATTACACATCGAATGAATCATTATATCTGAACATCATATAATATTGATTTAATGACAAATAGGTACTTTTATCAATCGTAAAAAAGATCTCTGATAAGAGTGGCCTATAGGTAAATATGCACCTATGTTCTTTCTTTGATAAACTTGATTTAGTAGATCAATGCCGATTTTGGAAAAAGGTCTACTTATATCCAATTTCCCACATTTTTTCCATTAATATTAGTTAATTAATATTGTACTTAAGCTATTTTTTTGCTTTTATAGTACAATTAACAAAAGTCCCCTTATACACAATTTTGATTATTAACTCTTTTGTTATGATAGCATACTAACCTAAACTAAACCTCAAGGTTACCGACTTTCACATAAGAAAGTCACCAATATATTTGGAAAGAAAAGTACCCATCATTTAACCAAAACCGTTCATTTACCCGTTTTCAAGTGCCGGAAATCAAAACTCATTGATTAAAATACGAGAAAACATTTCTGAATGAGTCAATCTACATCGATTCATGCTATTAACATTTACATAATTATTCAAATCACAGTATTTGTCACCCGTTATAACCATATATGGCGATATATTGTTGTTTTAGTTTTTATTCTTATTAATGATTAGCATGTCTCTGACAAATACTTGACTAAGGCTAACGAAAGTTCACGGGCTACTGTGAAAAGTATATTATTCAGAAGAGCCACACCATAGTACGAGAATGCGCGAGAACAAAATCCAAAGTCACGACCACCAGGCCGTGTGGTGACGGCGAATAGAATACATGTGTCACCCAGCCCAAGTTTTCCCGTCTCGTGGGGATCGTAAGACACAATATTACTGTATTCTATTCGCTATCACCACACGGCTATAACGTAACGCGCATACTTCTTTATCAGGTGCATTTTTCTTTATCAAGAAAAAATTGTGGAATTAAATAAATGTTTCACGACAGGTACTCATTCGCATATTATTTTTTCATATCATTTTATTCTTATCAGAGATACCAACATTACTCAATGTTTATTTAGTAGTAGTGTACTTTATCGTACAAATCATTTACCTACTATCTTGCCTACTAATGATTTCATGTCATTGATAAAATAATTATTAGGTCGTTGAACAGTGTTAACGTCAACGGAAATAATCATCTATGCTATCGACTATCGTTAAATAGACAGATAATAGAACGCTAAGTCAAAAGTTAAGTTATATATGCCCACACCATCGCCATATTGGTGTACTAGTCAGCATGTCTGCCTCTATTCCGAGGAGTCGTGGGTTCGATTCCCACCGCAGACAGGTACTAAGGTGATGAGCGTTTAAGTACTTGTCGGATGTGTCTGGGTGTTTTATTTATCTAAGTATCTATTCTATTTATAAGAAAAAAAATGTATTTATGTAAGTATATTTCGTTGTCTAAATTCCATAACACTAGTGCTTTAGCTACTTAACATGAGATGAAGACAACGTGTGTGTTGTTGTAAAATATTTATTTATTATTTATACATTATGCTAGATCTGGCCGAAGAGTCCTTGTGATGCTAAAGTCCACCCTCTTTTGGGGATTACGGACGTGAATGTTTTTGTTTACCTACACCATGGAACCAAAACAGAGGTCCAAATTTGGTTCCAATTTTCTTTGCACGACAACGTCACTTGTATATCCCAACAAAAAAATTCACATTGATGTACTTACTACTTACGTCCCAGAGCATCCTAGAACTTGAGGCCTATTGTGCTGACGTGTGACGCCGGCATAAGACAAGATGTTTAAAACTAACGTGATGTCGATGACTCACGAAGCACTTAGCATAGTATTTGTCACGTCCTACTCGTGCATACGTAGAGGTGTGTGCCTAGTCAACTTACTTACATTTGCTTACTAGTGGACGCCCTGCAGTTTCACGTACTTTTGTATTTTTTTCGTATACTTAAACAACGTCCATAAATACACGCATAGTGTGTATCTTTTACATGTACACGATTAGAGTGAGATAGCGTTATTTGAGCAGGGATCTGTGCTTGAGGATGAGTTGCAGAATACGGGCAATGAACAGAAAAAAAGAACATGTTTAAGTTTTAAAATGGCCGGGTCTTATGAATATTCTCGTGGAAGTTGACAGATTGGCTATTAAAATATTGATAACCCACTCAATTTGATAAAGGCGGAAGATATACGCATCGGCAATCATTTATTGTACATATATAATATAATACCTATAACAGTACATATGGTAGTAGCATAGTATAATAGTACCTATAATAATATGTATTTGCCTACCCCTCTTTGGGATTAAAGGCGTGAAGTGTATTTTTATTTTTTGTAATTGTTAGCTTCAGCGGTGTCTACTAAATAAATAAATATTTTACAACACCTACATTGCCTTCATCCCAAGTTAAGTAGCTAAAGCACTTCTTATGGAATTTAGACAATGAAATATACTTCCTTAAAATACCATTATTTTTTCTTTTATATACTTATGTAAATAAAACACCCAGAAACATCCAACAAGTACTTAAAATCTCTTCACCTAAATATCTGTCAGCGACGGAAATCGAACCCACGACTTTACGGAATAGAGGCAGACATGCTAACCACTACACCAACGGGTCCGACTAGATGATGATGAGTAAATAATACAAGAAAGTGTCAGTTATGATTTGTGTTTACAGATATTACTACAAGGAAGGTAATATTTCCTGATTTTCCCATGCATCATTGCTGCCTACTAATGTTAGTAGATATGTATGGTATGGTATTTAACGTAATAAAAATTCTAATAATAGCTTACCTCCATGTATTCACGTACGTAACATGCGAGACAAACGGCAAATAAGGAAACAATTTATAGTGTTATTTAAAAGATATTACGAGCCGACGATCTGCGCAGCCTTCATACAAAATTTTATCTCACATATCTTTAAGAATATCTTTGTCTTGCGTCTACAGCAGCAAATGTAGTTTGTTTGTTTAAAACGCCTTGGAAATTCCGCATAAGGTTGCACAAATTTTAACTTAATTTAGGTAGGTATTTTTTTTAAGTAACGGGTATTTTTTGAGTAACGGATGTTTTTTTTTAATATAACATGTTTTTTTGAATTTATTGTCTGATATTGGAAAATTTTAATTCCAAACCGTACCGAAATATATTTATTATCAATATTTGCCTGGGATTTTGAAGGCCATATTCACATTGCTACATGGAAAAACCGTTTCATCTGAATCAAAGGACTAAGCTTTAAAAGGGCCTTCCCCTAAAATGTACAAATGTATAATGCTAAATCAATACGAATATCATCACACGATCCCAGCACAAGTCTAGGGGAGAGACACCCCAAACCGGCTACTATTATGCAAAATACGAGGAAATTGTGGTCAATATATTTATCAACTGACGCTGAGTTTATGATTAGAAGTTAGAAGGGTAAGGCAGTTAGTTGACTGTGACTCATTGTTTGTGTGTCATACATATCACTTTTACCTCATACTATTTGCGGTCAAGCGAACGTTAGGTGTTTACTGGAAGTAGTTAAGACGTAAATAGGTAGAAACTTATGAGCCATTTCAAAAGTAATTCAGCTGTTATCGCCAACTCTTGTAAAATAATTATGAATTAATACTTAATACCAGCCATGATTTATGTTACTGTTTAAGAAATCTGTACGAAATATTAGCAAATTTTTAAAGCACCTACCCAGGCGTCAATAAATAATACAGCGGAAAACATTATTTTTTCCGATTCCTGTATGCGTTTGGCGTTTCCCGTAATTATTTTTTTTATTCTTTACATGTTCACGTTTAGTTGAACAAAAAAATGTTTTAACCACAAAAGAGCCGGCTTTCCTCGATTCGATTCCCGACTTCAAATAAGATAACGAAAAATATTAAAATATGCAAGTTTCCTGACAAATGTTGTTTCGTATCTTCGACGCAAAATAAGGTGTTTTATCAGTTTGTTTGTAGACGTCATACAAATATATCATAATTTTGGATATACCTACATAATACAGATATATAAACGAATAAATGTTAATATGGTTGCGAGCCAAAGTTGACATGACACTAATTTACTGTTTATTTAATGAAGAATTCGATAGAAGTTGTTTGTTGATATAAATATACCTAGTCGTGTATAATATACATAGAAAAACAATGATGCACCTCTATTAGAACAATAGCGCGAATGTTATTTTGATACATTGTCTTTGAACAGAGCAATTAAAATTTATAAATGTGTTGCAAGTAATAATGCACTTTCAAAGTACAATGTACAAATCAAGTTTTTACAACTTTATCTCCGCAATAATATTGATTGTTACGTACCTCGCCTACTTATTACTACGCGGCTTGTTTTTTTTTGCATTGAAGCGCAGATCTCTACTCAATCAGTCCGTCCTACTCGATTCTCGTTTGGTTAAGAGATAAAGTAACACTTGAGTACCCTACTGATTATTGAAATACGGGTCTTAAGTGTCGAATGAAAGAGTGAGAGGTACGAACATTCCACTAATCATATCATTTTATGACAATTGTTAATTTACAACCTTACGTAAGAGAGTTGAAGAGACATTTGTCTCTTTTTTATTTCATTATTATAAATTATTACAATAGAACAAAAGTTGTAGCGTGTGAACTCCACATTGCAGAATGATCGCTGTCAGCGGCGTAAAATTCCCAAGATTTAAAGGCATAAATAAGTATGCTTTAGTCATTCGGTTTAGGAAAAGTATTTCAATAATTAATAATTGCACAGTTTCTCGGGTAAGACTCGACATTGACATGAGATGTTTTGTATAAATCTCTTTCATAATGCAAAATGGTTAAAGCGTAAAAGTAAATACCATTTCCATAGCCATAATCAACCGACAGTAAAGGAGGCAAGACTACACTTTAACGAGGTATTTTATATTTTAGTGCCAGTTGGATAATATCTTAGTAATTTCAATTTGTGCTGCCAATAATAATTGCATCGGAGATTAAGAAAGTCGGTAAATAGGCAGATAATACAATTTGTTGAGCTAATCACCGCGTGGAGGTTAGCATCTTACTATCTCGCTAGTATTAGGTAATGTACTCAGACTTTATAATAATAATAATAACTTAATTGTATTTTCGATTACAAATAATATCACATTTTAACTACGTGTAAGATATATTTTTTGTTTGACTCTTATGTATTAGATTATGTCATCAATTTCTCTTAAATCATATGTGTAGTTTTCGCATTTTCTCGTGAGGATCTGGGATGGAATGATTACCTATGCTTTTTTGTCGTTCAGGGATTGCTGGGCGATAAATTATAGCACACATAAGATTCCCAAGCCAACAAGTGAAATATGCAACGAATACAAAGTTTGTTTTAAATGTGTATGTGATTGTATGTTATTTCGTTACTTACATTCTCTCTCTCTCTTAGTAAAACTAGTAATTATAGTAAAAATACAAACATATAATATTGTATTTTTATTACCGATTGGTGATCGAACATGTCACATGTTATTTGTCATAAAGAAATGTTACTAGGTACGACGTTTGCGTGCGAGGCGATCCGAACGTGACTGTACATTGTCTCTCCCACGAAGACCCACACGGGCGAAACCCTCTTCGTGACAACTATTATCTAATTCAGCTAAACGCATGCATAGTCGGTTTTCTTTAGTTAATACCTACTTATGTATGTAGTGTTTTAGTTTTTATGCAGAGATTCTTTCGAAAGTATGCGTTAAAGTACCCGCTCTCAGCATCAGAAAACATTTCCTCTACCTTCGTTTTTTGATCGCGTGAGGTTCAATTTTTTTTTAATTCGACTATATTATATTTGTTCTATCTTTGTAGAGCATAAAAAAACAGTTGATAGTCACTTACTTGTTAAAGGTCTCCTCATATTGTTTTATTTCCTTTCGCGAAAATTCATGAAATTCTGTGTATACGTTCACAAATCTGTATTTGGGCTTGACCTCGAGCCCCTCTTCAAGTTTATCGTTAATCTCCTGTCGCCTCGAGAGGATTCCACTGAGTTCTTCTGTCGCGGACATTTTACTATTTTTACGAAGATTTGCGCGCGTAAATCCGTGCCGGCGGCGAGCGTGCGTGAAAGGTTTGGAGGATGCTTGTTGCCGAGAGTTCGGAGAGCGATCGACGCGGACTGCGACCTCTCGCTTACTGACTGGCGACGACGACGGCACGAGACGACAGACTGCTGAAGCGGGCCGCAGTCAGTGCCTCGAACTCGCGTATCAAAACAACGCAATCAACGCCCCGGGATTGACGCAACTGCGCCGCGCATAGCCGAACCTCGTCTTCGACATTTATCTCGCCAGCCAGCCTCCGCGGAGGATGTTAGCAGCTTCAAACGTCGCACATTTGATGGTCCAATTTCCCTATCGTGTAGGTGTCGATGTAGATGTACCGATTATAACTACGCGCTGATACAAGTGTGTTAATTAAATGTTTAATGTTTGGCCTCATCTATAAGTTTTGCATGTAGGTTATTGTTTAAGTTGATTGGTAGTACCATAATAAGTTTTAGGAATTGTACTTTGATTACCAGTAATTAATTTCCTTCTTACTTACTAATTTTTCAGTCCGTGACTTAACTTTCCCTACGTAATTCCTAGTATTGATGTGTTAAAGGTATCTTATGTATGAAGAGAATTTGTACCTTGTACTTACCGACTATTACATTCATACTTATAATGATAACTTATTGCATATCAGTAACTGAATGTTAAAGAAAAAGCCCTCAAGGGCAGTGAACCTCGCGGCCCGTGTCAATACCCGATCATGTATCTTGTTGTACTGCAACAAGTGTCCTGTCAATAGTGTATTCTGCTTCATCAATCCAGTCTACCAATCTAACGGGATTTACTAATACACTAGGCATGAACCTGATAAATATGTATTATAAAGTGGAAATATTTTATTGTTTCTTTGCATAGCCTTCGACTACTACTGGACTACTTTAAAAAATCCTTCACCGTGGGGAAGCTACACTATCCCCGGGAGACATAGGTTACTTATTGTCCCGAAATTCTCACGGTATCGATATATAAAATACGAGCTGCAGCACGCGGTACAACTCGTAGCTAACTCATATATTGTAAAATGACCGCGTCCATAAAAAACTTTTTTGAAAGAGAGGAGTGTACAAGACTTAATGACAATGGCTTTGTGACATAGATAGGGGTTAATTAAAATTACGTAACGAATACATCATGTCAAAGAAGGAAGAACAGTCTGAGGAACATGATACCACCTTTATTCCCTATGGCACAATTAGGTGGTACTTCACATGGATAGTCTGAAATACCCTTTTAAGTCAAAGTCTACAATTTCTTTAGACCTTACCGAGTTCATTGCAGCAGGCGTTTGTGACCCTGCACGAAATAAAATTCGATCTCTCCACTAACTCGATCAGCTGATTGTGCTCTTTGTATGAATATGTAGATTTTTTTTCGACCCGGGTAATTGACACCTGTACAAACGAATGCAGTAGGATCTACAGATACAGTAGGCTTATAAGGGTATTTCAGGTTCACCCTGTATGTATACCAGAAGATATAGTTCGCGTTACTGGTTAGGATCTATACATTTCAGACTCTTCTCTTATTCTGCCTTCTTCGACGTTATGTTTCATACACTATTTTGATGTGAGATCCTCACGATGCTTTCCTTTTCACGAGCAGTTCGTTGTACAGCATACATAAATAAACTCAGAAAAAAACAATTCACGAACGTTTCTGACAAGACAATCTAACTCGACTGTTAAATACCACATTATGCTCTATCTATCAATGTATCTACATTATTATAAATCTACCTAGAATTATGCTCTTCCGACTTTTAAAAACACCATTGTCCCACAATTCAATACAATGCCAATTATTAGGAAACATAATATTTCTGCTACCATATCAGTGAATCACGCGTTTTGTCGTTCCTCGTGACGACATAATGTTTATCGTGTAGACAAGTTACGGGTGATTGTTGGCGATGAATCAATGAGTCACCGCATGTGGAAACAGGATTGCGTGCGCGGGGGACTAAAGGACCTTTATCGTGCCTTCCTGTCTGCGGGCGTTTAGTTTTAAAGTTTATCTCGCGGGAGTAATGACCAATTTAAAAAGCAATTAAAATGTATAGTACGTTGGCTCACTTAACTGTAATAACAGACTAGGTTATGTTATGGAAGCTCTGGCGCTACGAGTAATTTTCATTCTATTTACTTAACGAGTAATGGAAGTACTTAAACATAATAACATCAACGTGTGACCTTATAGGTAGGAACATAAAGCCTAGCTAGCTGTAGTATCAGGAAACAGGTTAGGCGTTTAAGTATTTATTAAGATATTACAATAAACTGACAACTATTAAATATGATGGAAATGATGTATGAATAAGGGTTAGCAAAGTGGATTTGTTTCCCTCGTAAAACTCGTAACCTGAGCAGGCAAGACTCGCGTGACATTATACTTGAGTGAATCATGTTCGCACACTTGTCGAATGAATGAACCAACATCATTATATCACGCGGTGTCGCACCTTGCTTTGAGCTTCCTTCCGGTGAAGTGAGTAGGCGAGTGGGTGTAGGTGGAGTGAGCGACAATAACTTTTACCTAGGACCCTGACCAGGAGTTAACATGTAGTTCCTAGCTTTCTGTACTTCTCAATAATTGGACTACGGTATCCCCTGCGGAGAAGGTGTCTTAAAATACGTCATCGAGGTCGTAGCTTCAAGAGCAGAACCCAGCACCTTCAAAGCGATCTAGTTCTGATTACCGCCATGGACGAGTAAGCCGCTAAGATAGCGATAGAACATCCCCAAGAGAAGCCCAAGAACTGGTCGATATTTACCTCTAGGTGAGGCCTTTAAAATGTTCTTTTGAATAGCCTAGATCCGCCCAACACCAGACACACACCAATGACAGAAGGCCGTAAATTTTTCGTTCAAAAGGGTTTGTTTTTAGGTTTTTTGGTAGTGGAAGTGTGACACTGTCAAGTATACGTCTCCATGAGCAGTTTCCATGAGGATGTCCCCCGCGCCAAAAAAAACTACGGTACGGTACATACAAGTGAATAGGTAGGTGACATTTCAAATGGCTGTAGTTATTACGGTTCTATGCATATATTTTTATGTTTGTATGTCACGCCTATTTCCCAGAGGTGGGTAGATATTACGGCCCTCCATTACCTATGTCAATGGCATACCACTTTCACTTCCACTAGAATGAAAAATAAGAACCGGAAAAATACGACTCGGGCTTGCCCACCACCTATCTCTACATTCGAGTAAGTATAGGTATAGTTCAGGTCCCGTATCTCCGTATGAGGCCTAAAAGTAATATTTTTTAAGCTGTGTGACGGTGACAATGCTATACCACTTGTCTAGCGCTATCCCTGTCACACATCGAGAACATTATTAGACCCCATGGTACGGGGCCAGGAATTGAATCTCGGAGTCTTTTCAGTGCTTTTCCCGAAATTCAGCATGATACGTAGATATTTCAACTCGGCAAATATTTTACTAAGTATAGGGTCCTATACATTACAGGTACTTGTAACGAATAATCCCCAAAACTACTGGATGTATATCAATCATTCGTTCGCCATTAGAAAGCTACCATTCGTTTATCTCTCAGTAACATTGGTTATATTTTATCCCGCAATTATCAGGGGAATTGGCTATTAAACCGCGCGGCACAGCTAATACGCCTATCAGTAGGTAAGTAATATTTCAAATAACCTACTAAATAAGAAGTATATAAACTAATTAGTAAAATTAAGTTATTAACTACAGTAAAATTGGAGTTGACATGAACGCGTGACAGTTTTGGTCTCGGGAGAGTTTTTTATTTAATTTAGGTATTCGTTTCGCTCATTAAATAGGTAGTAACATATTATGAAGGTTGGTACTAGCACCACACTCAGGCCATCCATCCATAGACAGTAGACAGTAGGCTGCTCTTACGACTTGAATCTCAAAGCGAGAGGCCAAGTGTGCATTTTAGTGACACCTGTTTTTATTGATGGGGTAGTCGATAGTATAAATAAATAATTTTGTGTTTTCCTTTTTATTTGCTCAACAACATGATAATGTTTCCCCTCTGACAACGTTTTTCACATTTTTTCCCTTTCGCGAACTATACATGAGGAGATGTAAGGTTCTCTCTCCATGTCCTTTTTCTTCTGCCTAGCTTTTATCCCGATCTCTTGTGCGGGTGGATTCACTCTCCTCTTTTTAACAATTTACTTAGCTTATGTTATACCTCTATATATGTTACTATTAGAGTGACAGCGGCCGTCCGAACCATTATGACCTTCGGGCAAAAGCGGTGTCAAGAGCAAGTGGTCAGCGTACCAAACGCCTAGTTAAAAGAACTGAGCAATAATTTCATTGCAGTCTGTGTTTTATGTATGTAGGTATTAAAGGTTGTTCCTATGTTACCTATATTCTTTTAAATTATTATATTCTTCGAAATATAAGTTTCCCAAAAATAATATAATGCACAAAATACAGCTGAGGGTGTAGACAATCATTATTTAGGGTAGGTGTAACGAATACTTATTATAACATATATAGAGGTAGTTCTCTACATATAATTTGTTCCAATATGTAGGTAGGCACGCCGTATTAATTAGGTAATGGGAGAGATAATCCACCGCGATCGCCAACCCGCCTGCCAAGCGTGACGGTTATTGGAATGATCACGGACATCATTGAGGGAGGCCCTCGTCAAGCAATGAACGTCATGTGGCTGGTAATCAACGAAGTCACTTAACGTACTAATGCCGACTGACTGGTAAGTAATCTACCTATTTATATATTAAACGCGAAAGTTTTTATACATCTTTGGATATGTTTTACTCTTTTCCGCAATAACTACTTAGGTACACACAGATTTCAATGAGACTCTAAAATGGGAAATATGAATATGAAACTTTATAACCTACCTGCATATTACTAAACACAACACCTAGTGTATAATTTATCCCGAATTTCCCATGGGAACGGGACAAACTGCTGGGCTGCTGGTAACAGACGTGGTACATCAAGTATTTGCTAGCAAGATTTTTTAGAATTACTTAGTATAATTCCCACAAGAGCGATCGCTGTGGCGTAAAATTCTGGTGGCCTATTTCCAGCAGTGGAGGTATGACAATATCCCGTGCAATTTTCTCACTATTCTTTCATAAAAATCATCTCTTGTCATTAACCATCACCGAAACCGGCTGTAATGAAGGTATCTATGATGCGGAAATGGTGCCTCCTGGTTATACAATAATTCGCTGCGATCGAGCCGACGGTCGCAAAC
>SJJU01072952.1:0-16241 GCA_012932125.1 Conopomorpha cramerella | reverse complement strand
TTTTCCCGGTAGTTTTTTCTTCGATGTGAAATGTGACGAATTGAAAGATGCGATGTCCCACTTTAGCTACTGTGATTTCTTTTTTATACAGTGTATACAACAGAACAGGAAATGACAAAACGTGGTAAAGTTAAGAAGCGGAAACTCACGCGCCCGTTTCCTCTTCCTGCGCTGTGCGGGGTCGGCATTGTCCGGGTACATTTTCCGGCGGCGGCGCGCGCGGTACCGGCGCGCCAGGCTGCGCAGCGCCGAGCGCTCCGCCCCCGCCGCCCCCGCAGCCCCCGCCGCACCCTCCACCCCCGCCGGCGTCGGTATCTCGTTCGCGGAGCGAGGCTGCTCCGTGGTAGATAGGTTGCCGGTCGACCTGCGAGGGAATGTTTGTGTCTAAATATTCTTTAGTTAACTTAAATGCACGTCCATTTAAACAATTTTGTTCGTGATCCACTTAGACGGTAGACAATTTCTTCTAAGTCGTCAAAATACGTCGCGCAATTCTGAACTAATAATAATATATTGGGTATGTGGAATTGTGTGGACAAAATGGAGTGGATTACAATGCACACAGTTTTAACAACACAGAAGAACTGCGATGAGTGTGTGACTACACTTTAGGTATCTTCAAGACATTTGACGGCATCAAGAATGATTATGAATTCCGTAAATCATAACAATGTTGTTAAAAGTATTGTAGTGTGATGAGAATGAACAGAATGAGCTTACAGCGAGTAATAGTCGTAAGCGCTGGGCGTGAGGGGCTGCTCGGCGCGCTCGGCCTCGTCGGCGAGGCTGAGCGCGCGGTTGCCGTCGGCGGGCTGGTCGCGCGTGTGCGCCAGCCGCTCCAGCTGCAGCACGTCGTAGCGGCGCTCGTCCGACGCGCGGTGGAACACCTCCGACAGCTCGTACTCGCGGAGCTGACGCCAAACAATTCCCAATTCAATTTCACAATGGTAGATATTAGTGGCGAAGCTCAAGATAGGACCCAGACGGTCCCTGCAGGAGATCGTCAAGGACACAAGGGGTTTGTTGCGGTTCCTTGAGGAGCTGGGGTGGTTGGAGTAGCGACACTCGCCACGCACAACAGGCGCATTGGACGTCGAGTTGCGGAAAAAGCCCCGTATCATCTACATCTACATCATGTAGTGGCGAAGCT
The DNA here is from genome assembly GCA_012932125.1 of Conopomorpha cramerella. Lineage (NCBI taxonomy): Eukaryota > Metazoa > Arthropoda > Insecta > Lepidoptera > Gracillariidae > Conopomorpha > Conopomorpha cramerella. Next base: position 15,091 of record SJJU01072952.1, on the reverse strand, counting down.
AGGAGGTAAGCCGGTAGTGAAAAATAGGCACTTAACCAATGCTTATTTAGATTTTTTATTTGTCTTTCGTTTTTTTTCTATAATAAGTCCCTACGCTACTTAATTTCCTTGAAAATATTTGTTAATGTGCCTGGCATAGGCTTGTCTTGTACTACCTACCGGCTTACCCCCTAGCTTCGCCACTAGTAGGTATAATGGTTCCATTCGATATTTCCAGGATTGGGAGAGAGAGACAGTAGTTTATTTGCACCAAAAAAGTACAACAAAAGAAAAACACAATGTTGCATGGGACTTCGTTGCTTCCTCATAATACCTATGGGGTTCACACACTTTACTGTATGTGTGTTTCCTCACGATGTTTTAACGTAGACTACACAGTATTGAAACCAAAAAACAGTTTTTTCAATTCCACCAAGAGACAACATAGCAAAATTAACTTTCAAAAGAGGATGCGAAGCTTTTTCCTGACAAAAGTTTGTAACATAATTGGTTTTCTTTTTTCGATAACTTTCTAGCGAAATATAATGCAAAATTCTCAAGTGTTTATAACGCCATATTTGGATCTTACTGGCATTTCAAGCCCCACCACGATCTTTTCAAAATATTAGGATTGGGGGATACAATAATTTGGATCAATACCTTTGGACTCTCCTAAACCAAGCCTAAAAAGTATGACTTAGATGTTGAAACGAGCAAGGTTGCATACCTTTATAAACTGCACGGTGGCAATTGGCGGCAATCTCCTCAGATGCGGGTAGAAGAAGGAGCCCGCGGGATGCGCGGGATAGCGCGCCGTGATGCGGTACGCCACGCCCTGCGGCGCCGTCGGCCAGTCCGGCGCCGTGAACGTGAACCCGTTATCCGTGCCCGCGTCTATGGGGTCCACCTGCACAAAATAAGGACCATATTGTTGACTCAATTTTGTTCACCGAATATTTTTTTTTATTAATCACTATGAACAAGCGTTTGACCACCATCCTGCCTGATGTTAAGCAGCGATGTGGTCTACGATGGAGCACACTTGTTCAGTAGGTACCTATTCATCCGCCACTATCAAAAAAATGTAAAAAAACAAGCTCGAGCTTACCTTTGTACTTTGGTCGTGACTATATACCCGGTAAACAATATTGAGTTATAAAGTCTGTGCGCGTTTCATTAAAATATATATTGTTGATTTCTGTTTTACATTAACTCGCACACATGTAATTAAAGCGTTTAACTGCAGTTTTGGATTATTTACAAGTCTAGTTATTTTGGTCTGAGGCATCAGCCAACAGTATGATAGATAGATAGACATTTATTTAGTTCACATGAAACACGAGATACACAATGAAACATAACAACAAATAAAATAACAATAGGACATGAGTATTATACTGTGTGGCGTGCTTCACGCGAAGAAAATAGGTTTCGACTCAGCTTAATGTCACAGTTGCCTGCGACGCTGATATTCTGTCGACACCCGAGAGATGACAGAATGGCGCAACCATCACTATTTCATGTGGTCAAAATGTACATGCAGCAGTTATGGTAGTTATTAGTAGTACACATCACAAAACAAAACAAAAAAAGAAAAAAATAAATAAATAGAGTTAAGGGAAGGTATACAGAGTTTATCAGTAATGTAAAGTATGAAGTACATTACAATATAGAGATAGAGAAATAACAAGTACCTCGATAGTGATGCTGTCCAGCCAGTTCCCGTCCACGCACAGGTCGAAGCTGTCGATGCCGATGAACCAATCAGGTGACGGCACCATGCGGGCCATTACTGACACCTGCACAATACATCAAACATACAAATAAAACATCATACTTCTTTTTCACGTGATAAAAATTTATCAAGTAACCTAATGAACAACTAACTTGAGATGTGTGACTTCTCAGTTATGTGTGAACTTACAGAATAACTACGTATACTTTCGTCGAAACGTCGAGTAAACATAGGTAGGTATAACAAAGGTACCACATCGCTGCTTAACATCAGGCAGGATGGTGGTCAAACGTTTGTTCATAGTGATAAAAAAAATTTGAAAGAAGATATTTCAAAGCTATTCCAATAATAAATTAATCGAGGGGAACTGTCGACCAATGATCGCAATGTTACTGTTGTAATATTCACAACCTAAAACATCTTATAAGGTTTAATTTTGTCCTCCACACAAAAATTCCCCCACGAAATACCTGCCTAAAGCATCAAAGCAGACATTCTCAAAGAGCGCAGTCCCGCGACATGACGTGGGTTGTTGCGCTCTCAGCCGTGACACTATCAGACATACACACCACTCTCTAGGGCTGCTTAGCTCGGGTACAAAACATCCCTGGGACCTCTGTGGACGCTCTGCGCGCAGTCGGTGAAAAATGTGGTCTACTAACCTAAGGAATAACCTCACTTACAATTACTCTTCGGATTCAACTGTATTGTTAATTCGTGCGTTGATTAAATTATTAAAAAATACATTAAACGAGAGCGTCTGTGGTCCAGTTGGTCGGATAGTTGACTTGTAATCGGGAGGTCGCGGGTTCGAGTCCGGCTACTAGACGTAAACAAATGGGACTCTTTTTTCAGAGCCTATGTACGTAACGCAACGCTCATATGGTGAAGGACAACATCGAACCCTATAACGGCGATGAGATCATCCGCTGTCACGTTGGGTTAAGTACGCGAGCGTGAATCGTGGGCATTTGCTAAACAAGAGTGTTTGGGAGTGTTGTGAAGTGTATTTTTTTACATTAACTGTAAGTAGTTTAAAAAAAAGCAAACATACCTCTATATCGTAATATTTATAATAATCTATAGGTAATCCCTAGGGTATAATTTCTGCAAAGGCTTCCTTCACCCCATTATTTAAAAAAGACGTGAGTGTATGTTTGTAAAGTGAGAGTTGTGAAATAAATCACGGCAGCAGCAGCACACAGCACATGACATTCGTTAGAAAGTTTCAAATTGTGTTGAGAACTCATCGCTGGTTCGTTTAACATAGCTAATGTTCAGACAACGGCGACCCTCGTCAGGGCGGTACAGTCGCGGACTGCCGCGTCCAACAGGTTACTACGCAGATCATAACATATTTGGGTGGTACACTCCAAGACTGACTGAGTCATTGCTCTTCGAAACGGCCGGATGTCAATATTTTTTATTTTGTTTTTTTTTTTTATGTATCCTGGCACACCCATCGTTCTTTCCCATTACTGGTGGTTGACTGGTAACCATGTGTACTTTTTTTGTATTAAAGTGTTTAAGTAAATAAATATATTTCCATTGCTTGACAGAGTTCATCTATGAACAGTGTGATAATCCAGGAATTTTCAAAGCGAGTAAGTGGCTGTGATATGAAAACAGTATGTAGTAGGTAGGTATAATCTCGACGTTAATATAGCGTTATTCTATTCTGATAGGTATTTGGTATTTTAGGACAAACGGTAGGTAGTCAAAGTAGGTGTGTCGACTTTGAATCGATAGAGGTCTCAATAAAATATTACTATTTTTTTGCGAAACAAAAAACTCTACTAATTGATAACCCCTATGTAGTAAAGAAGTAGGGAGCGTGTAGTTGCGAACTATCCTTAGAGCCGCTATTATAAGTTTTCACAATGGGTAATGAAAATGGCTGCGATATTGTCTCAGATTTGCGTGTGCTGGAAGCGGGTAGTTTGCCCATTGACATCGTGCCAGTATTCCGTGATCTCCCGGGGTACGGGGCGCCGTTGGACCTCCCTTACCCCGAAGGTCCCCGGAATGTAACATCCGTATAATTAAAGCATCGTATGTCTGCCTACCGACAGACTAATTAACTTGTCGGAAGCAGATCGGCTCTGGCAGGATACGTCGTCGGTGTCTGTACTGAATTCAGAATTTTCATGGCACGTGAGTGGAGGTATCAAGTACCCGCCCATTGAAAAATTATCTCTTTTCGTACAGAACAAAGAGTGGTTGCGGTGTATTGTTTTCTTTCGTCCGCTAATTGTCTTGCCAATAATTGCACAGTAAACTTCTATAGACTAACAACAATAACATTATCTAAGTAAATATTTATACACATCCGATTGCCAGTGACACCAGACAGCGGAATGCAAATGGCCGCGCTAACACCGCGCTGCGAAATATTCAAACGGAAAACCGCCGATCGCGGATTTAGTGATTTAAAATATTTGGACTTCGCGAGATATTCGCAAACGAATCAAATATTATTATTTTTATTTATCCACTTTATATTCCGTCGAATCATCAGCCGCGGCTCGGGCCAGTGGCCGATGACCTCGGAAAATCATCAGGAATTGTGAAAAAATAAAAGTGTGTCCGTGAGTTTTGCTCGGTTTATGCACAAAAGCGTACGGCCATTAACGTTTGATTACCCGTGCAGTGCAGTTAGTTGGATTGGCAAATATTTTCAGTACTCCAGTATTAATTGGCTCGCCAACGTTCGGTATCGAGTTATGTCCACGGTATATTGTATGGGCGCTGTCCACCGCGTGTTTGTTTCGAATCATACCGATCAACAGATCGTTAATGAGATTCGACAGTACACGGGTATTGGATAGTGCTTGTAACTTGTTTGTTCGTTCATCAGCCAATGTGTAATGAAATACGTTTTTGTTGTACAGAGCCATTTGTGGGACGTGCGTTATTCTATGTAAATTAATAATTGATATGTATTCGAAAATCGAATCTATTAGGCTTTTTGTAACTAGCCGTGAAATAAAATGTATTTATATGCAAAATTAATTAAAAGTATGTCAAACGTTTTTTCTTTCAACCAGGATGTAATGCTTACTTTTGGCAGAGTAAATTAAACAAACAAAACAGCAATGTAGTACTTTTCCACAAGAGTAATTTAATATGCGATCGAACTGCCATTTCCCCAGGAAGTATTGTCTCAATTATATCTCAATCGGGTTGGACGCCGAATGCTTAATGCTACATAAATAGTCACGCGTGCTATGCCATTATGTAGCTAACATGGCAACAAAGTTTAACTGCCGACGCTTTATTTCATAATGTCAAAAAAGACATTTTAAACAAGCACTAAAGAATAAACCATCATAAACACTTGAAGAAGACTAGAGTGAAAGCGCAGGAAGGCACTCGGCCAACATCTTAAAGTCTATTTGATAGTAAATTGGAGGAAATTCCCGCTGACGTATCAAACGTAAACCGTTGAGCTGTTCTTTTTGTACTTAATCCAATTTAAAATAGTGCTCGAGTCTCGGGCGCAGCAATCGTCTCGTATTCAAAGGGAATTTCCTTCTTCCGGAGGAAAATTTAAACTAAAATTTAAACCCGTCGTCGTCGATTCAAAGTGGGGAATTGTTACTGGCAGTTGACTTTGATAAAGTCGCTAGCGGGTGCCGTCACTCGCTATTGTTCGCTTATAAGCTCACCTACGACAAGAGCAGTCGCGAGCCGCTGTAGCGGGACCTCCTTCCACCCGGCGCTCCCCCTACACTCGTCGCTCAAACCCATATTTGTTTATCTATGAATGTCTTTGGATTCGTATTATGGCACATTGTGAACGTAGTTCGTACAGGTTTCTTGCTTTCATTTCGGTGCACCTACTTAAGAAGCTCCCTTAAACTTTATGGGCTGGATTTCAATGAAGTTTTCCTTGATAAGTGGGTCAAACAACGTTTGCGACAGAGAGCCGGTGGCACCGTCGCTCCAGCTGAACCCGTGTGGGGCGTGCATTGTGCAGCTAATGCTCTTATTTCAGCTGCGACTCATTTTTATTATGATTAAGAGTTGCTCTCGGGAGTTGGTGATAATATAATGGAAACGTCTTGTTAACAAAGACTGCCTGGCGGTGAACTTGCTTCGAGAGAGAGGCAATTGTTTAACAGTTTGATAAATAACATTTATTCAATGTCTTATAAGGAAATGCTTACTTTATAAAGTATCTACTATTTTAGTAAGTTTTTATTAGGTATTGGTAGAAAATGTAGAGTGCGATGCAATATTTATATTAAAATTATTATATTAATTCAAATGCAATCATACACAAAAATCTCACAACTCCAGTAACAGAGCTCACTTATATTCCGTTGTAAGTTGTATTTAGAAACATTGCTAACTAATTGAATCACTACATCAATTGGGGCACCTCGCGTAACATGTGCTGAGTCATTTTTTTCATGACCTAGCTAGGAGTGTCAGAGAGCTCAATGTTTATTGTTCATATCTTTTTTTGTAATTTCTCTTTTTTGTATTCTTTGTATTATGTGTTTTTGGAAATATTATGAACGCACCGTTCATGATATTTCCTGTCAACGTGTCTCCTTAACCATAACAAATGTTAACCGTAAAGCGCGAGTGTAAATCTTTAAAACGAAACATATTCGATTGGTATCCACTCCACGAGATGTAATCGAATCACTCTGTTACTATTGAAATCTCAATATAAGACTTACTCTAGAATGATTTCCATCGACGAAAAACGTAGCGTCCGTGCGTCCAGCGCCCGCAGGCACGGGCGGCGCCGAGAAGGCGTCGAGCGCGCCCGCTCCGCCGCCGCCGCCACCGCCGCCGCCCAGCGCGTCCGCCCGCCCAGACTCCGCGAACAGCCGCACCGCCGCCGACACGCGCCGCCCCAGACGGAACAATACGTGCGAGCTGTTGTGTGACACACCTGCGGACGAAAATTGTTTGGTTATTATTTACGTTCTTGGGGGCTATAGATTTGAGAATTAATGTATGCTTGCGGGTACTTCTTTAAACATTATTAGATGGAGCATCAAAACGAAGCCAGATGAAAATGTAAAGTCAAATTGTTTACTTAATCGTGATAAACATGAAAGTTGAAACACAAAAGCAAACATCTCCGGTTCGTATTAATTTAATTTACTGACCAGAAGAATCGCGAAGAAACTTGTATCTAATTCTAATATCAACGATAACAATTCTATATCGATAGAAATATGAAAGGAAGGAAGGAAGGAAGTAATTTTATTTTCATAATTATGGCGGTAGTGCCACCAACACACGTAACACAGAGAAGGGAAAAAAGAACATACAAAAAGAGAGAAAAAAAAAACAAAAAAACCAGATTATTACAAAAAAAAATTAACACATTATACTGACATAGTTGTCAGCAACCACGAACATAATTATAAAAAAGCCCTCTCAGCTATGTGCTGCGAAACAAGTTGTACAAAATACTAGGGCATAGCAGCAGAACTGGCGCCTAGTACGCTGATGCATCCCACCATTCCGCACTTTACCGTATAAACCGGCAGTGGAACGTGTTAACGAAAGTTTTGGGAGTTTTGTCGTGTAATACCCACTGTCAAGCAGACTGTTCAATGTTTTCATTCCGCCCGGAATCTCCCACCTAATAGGTGTTCGTGCCCAATGATATTATCGTCGAACAAACGTTACCGATAGTGGCAAGCATAATATTATTGTTGCGAACCCCTGAATGTAATCCTGAGCTCAAAGCGCCACGTACACGGGACGAGATCACTAGATGTGTATCACTAACAGATCAAACTCAGACAGTCAGTATCAACATCATAATACGCGTAATATACAAACATCAAAAGTGTCTAGGGATCAAGTACATTTTAAAAGATTGCAATTAAGAATATATTTTACAGAAACTGAATTCATTCATAATTTATTTTTAAGAATTTTTTAGCTTTTTTATCACTATGAACAAGCTTCTAATTAATTTAAATCAAATCCTATCTTCTGGATTGGTCTCCTACCTAATACCCCACCAAATTCAGTTTTTGTAAAATATATTCTTAATTGCAAATCTTCTAAAATGTACTTGATCTCTAGTTAGAGCAGTACCCACAAATGCAACTCAAAACTACTCTATCACAGGCAGCTTTTGTTTCGTTTCATATTAAGTCATCTGTTCAGTACCTATTCCAACTTAAGAGAACAGGATTAAGCAGTCAGATATCTCTGAGTAACATTTGCAAACGAGCAGCGCCGAGCTTTACCAAGAAATACCTCCAAAAGCTTTTGTCTTCTAATCGCGAACTTAGGAGCGTTACTTTCAATTGCTCTTCATATTGATGAAACTTTTCGACGATTTCTCGTTAATAGTCTTAAGTTGTCTAACACGGACTTTAGCATGGGTTAGAGTGTGCCGCGCCTAGGTAACGGCCCTCTACCGTTTTCAATGTCTCTACATTACTCGAGAATTTCCCGGAGCTACTAGCTCAATATTTACTTAACTGTAGAGTCGAGGAAGTCTTGTGCTGCACGTAAAGTGTTCACCCACTCAACTAAATTGTAGTTGAAGTTGGGCGTCGCGTTACTGGATCAAACCGCCCGCCCAGAGTTGCCCGGAGGCGGCAAGTTGCCCGCCCAAGTGGCAAGTGTTGTAAACCCCCCGGCTTATTCTCTCACGAACAAAACTATTATTTAATAGCGCACGTAATGTGATTTTTTTTATGAAATGTAAACACAAGTATAAGCAAGTACCTATTTAATATTCCTTCAATAAGTACTGGGTACTATAATCTTTAACCCTTTCGGGAAGATATTTTGCCAAAGAAACTCGTCGACGCCCAACAAAACTTATAACTTTGTATGTCGAATGGCTACGAAAGTATCAAAGTAAACAGTGCTGCTACGTTACATTAGTTTTAATAGCATTCTTTTTCAAATAAAAACATGATGGTTCCTGATTGCGTAGGATCAATATATCCAGGTGATATTTCAAGATGTTTTCTTTCCTATATTGATATCTAATATATAAAATTCTCGTGTCACAGTTTTCGTTGCCATACTCCTCCGAAACGGCTTTACCGATTTTCACCAAATTTTTTATGCGTGAGACTACTAAACTACGCGAATGAAATCGCGGGGCGTCCACTAGTCTTGTATACATGTATGGAAGAACTAAAAGCATGACCCTCAGACCCCCTATCAGAGTACATAATTACTTATAACAAATCACAAAGCTTTAGTATTATAGGCATTTATTTATTTGTTTTTCTAGTAAGTAATTGCTACCCATTTTTTTGCCTTTCACTACCAATGTTCATTAACTATTATTTACTTGTGACGTCAGGACTTAATAGTCTGACACGAAATGAATTGCACGAAAAAAACACTTGACGCCTCTTAATCTCAAAGCAGTGGTAGGCAGAGGCACTTGCTAAGAAAATTAGCACTTGTCACTAAGCGTGTTTTAACTTAATAGGGGATAGGCATATTCATTATTTAATTAATTACACATAGTATTTATAAACAAAAGTCGCCTCCCGATGTCTTTTTAAAACATCCAAAAATGTTTTTTTTCATTAACAGAGTTACAACATTTGTAAGTTTGGGAGCCTACGTGGAAGCAAAAAGCCTGTATCAACAGGTCGCGCTCTTTTGTAATTTACAATAACAAAGTTAATGAATTATATACACACATCAAAAGTGTCTAGGGATCAAGTACATTTTAGAAGATTGCAATCAAGAATATATTTTACAAAAACTGAATTCATTCATAATTTATTTAAAATGTGGTGAAAAGTCATTGATACAGGCATGGGAAATTAGGTAGGAGACTAATCCAGAAGATTAGATTTGTTTTAAATAAATTAGATTTTTAAGAGCTATTAATGTTCTTGATCTCTGACACTTTTGATGTGTGTAACTATAAAAAAGCTGGCCGTTCCCATGTATGCTTGTATCTTTAAAACTACGCAACGTATTTTCATGCGGTTTTCTTTAGTAGATAAAGTGATTCTCGGGGTGGGTTTATATGTATGACATATGCATATAATAGCAGAGTAACAATGTTAATATTGTATATTGACAAAACACTGTACAACAATTCAAGGAAATGACAAATAACAGAAAAGTAAAAAATATAAAGCTTTAAGTTGACTGTTGGTGAGCTTTAAAATAGTTACTGTTTCATTGTAAGAGCTTTTTGTGCACGCCAAGTACTTACTGTCGCCCATTACTTACACACGTCGTACGAGTAACAAAATGAAATGTTTACATGTTTTTTGTGGCTCAGAATATGTGCCACGAGGAAAGTTTTAGTACAGTCACGAATTTGATAATTTTGGCGATACCATTTACTTTAATCTGAGCTCTTCTACTAAATAGAATACATCCAATGAAAGGTGAAATAAAATTTAGCACAGTACATCCCGCAAGCAATATTTACTCTCAACCCACTCTGCTGTCGGCGATATTTAGTGAATGTGATACGAAATTGGGTTACGTTTGAAAATTGGAGCACTTTGAAAATATCATTAAGTTGACATTAATAGATTTCCGTGAAAAGCTTAAGAGGCCATTGACGGATAAACAGTATTGTCGTGGAAATGAGAGCGAGGAAAAGTGTCGCATTATGTACTGAGAAGTTGCCGCGAAGACCGTTGACCCCAGTACTACTCCTATTAGTAAGTCAACTTTGACCAAGCGGGAAAGCACATAAAGAGTTTCCCTTAGTCATATTATATACTGCCTACCCCTCTGGGAGACAGGCGTGAAGTGTATTTATATATGACGGCGAGATTATAATATACTGCACAACAGGAGTTTGTTTCTATCAGAAACAAAATGAACATTTATCAATGAATCAACCAAATAAATATTTTGTTTACTGAAAACATTGACTTATTATCATGATAAGGTTGGTATTTAATCTTGAATATCAGGCTGTAATTTGTTAAAAATTTTAAAGACGTTAGTAGACTTTGTTCTAATACTAAGTACAAAATTTAAAAGCATAGATTCACATAAAATATACTAATTAGAGCTCAACATTATTGCAACTGAAAACTTTATTTCTCGACCTTTATGATAATGGCATTGATCCTCTGCAAAGCGGGTTACTAAAAATAATGCCCAATTAAAGCAATTAGACCCTGCCTTTTCGAGTATAGGGACCCCTTAAGTCTGAATCTCGACGTAATCTGAACACCCGTCTGGATACCTTCTTATTATATAGGTATATCTGCGAGAGCCAGCGCGGGCACCCTCGTCACACCCCGTGGCGACAGGGAGATAACATCTGCTTGCTCTCTCTGACATAGCAGGATTTAGGGTACACTTTAAAACTAACTTTGCGTAAGAGCCGCCGCAGCCTAGCGGTAGAGGTCCTTGGAACTGTTGGATCCTCGGTTACATTCCGATACATAAACTTGGAGGGAATTGATTTATATATAACTAGTGGACTCGACAGACGTTCTCGTGTCTTAACTATTTATATGGATATCTAGGGTGGCCTGTGCCCAGCAGTGGATGTAATTTTTTTCTTTCATAAGAACCTTCTGCTGTCATTAGTGAGCACAACCTGCATCCCAAACTTCAAGCGTCTAACTTGAGCGGTTTGGATTTTTCATACAAAAGTTTTTTCCCGTTAATACGCGTTCCCGTGGGAATTTTTGGAATTCCTTTCTTAGTGCACCCCTACGGTACCTAAGCTATGTCCGTTCCAAGTTTCATGTGCTTACGTTGATCCGTTTGGGGTGTGCGTTGATATGTCAGTTAGTCAGTTTTTCCTAACTAAGGCTTATTCGGTCTTAGTCGGGCGGTGTCGAAGAAACAAAGTGTACAAACAAAGAGAACAAAGTAGCAAACGGTGTTGGATTTCAAGAGGTAAACCCTCTGGAAGACAGGTGTGATGTTATGTCATGTACGTATATACCCTTGAACAGAAAAAAAGTCATCTAGTGACGAAGCGGCCGTCCGTGGCCAAGTTGGCAGAGCTCGTCCCCTCCCACACCCGGCGCCCAGTTGACTGGACAGTCACGTGACAAATAATTAAATATAATACATACACACAGCTTTTAATTCAAAAGCTACGCAAACGTCTACAGTTCACGCGTGCGTATATAACCCAACGTGACGTGGTGAGGCCGTAGTCTTTATAGGGTTCACGCACCGTGTGGTATACAGGTTTCATCACGATGTTGTCTTCCACCGTATGAACGTTGCGATACCCACCGACCTAATGATACAGTTATGCCTAGAATAACTGGTCTCGTTCCCGCAACCTCCCCAACGCAGATCAAGGTATTACCTAACCACTAGATGCTTTTTAAATAATAATATTGACTATTGATAATACGCTGTGTGGTGACGGCGAGTGGATACGTGACTGTCTCACCACCCCAGTCCAACTTTTTCTGTCATGGGGGTCGTAAGAGGTTCTCCAGAGAACGGACAGCAGCGCTCCCTGAAAACCACATTACCACTGCGATCGCCAACCCGCCAGCCAAGCATGCTGATTAGTGCAGTGCCGTTTCCCCCCAAATCATGTTAATGACGAATATTTTTTTCTTTGTAAAAAGGAAATAATATGAATCCAAGAACGGAGTACCTACCTAGTTAGAGTTTCTCCATTTGTGAAGGTAACCGTTAAGGGAAATATGTTTTTCTTAGACACAAATAAATTATGTTTAATTTTCAGCTAATTTCAAGTAACTTTCTGTAGATATTAGGCGCTCGTAACAAATTAATATTTTGGTGACGTCGTGTTTTCTCTGTGGCTGTAAGGTATAAGAGAGATACTTAATTTCTAATGAATTGTATAATATGAACACTTACCCTACACTACCCATACCTACCTACCTACACAAGTACGCTAAAATTAACACAGAAAACAGTCATCTCAATTACGCAAAAACAATTATCATGTAACATCAATAATTCAGGTTCATTGACCCGTCAATCACTTCGTTTGATCCAGATACGATATCAGCTGAATATATACGATAATTATGTGTTACGTAACGTTTTTAATTCCGTACGGAGTGACTCAATGAGTGAGTAACCGCCCCACGGTTTGTCGAACCCGCCGCCGCCGCCGCGCCGGGAGTTGGCAGGGTGACAAGTGCCCACCCAGCGACGCCACCGACGCCGGCCTGCTGTAGCGCCTTGCGGGCCATCACTAATCATTTACCGATTGATTTGACGAATCCGTAAACGGAACGGAAACGTAAACCGTGTTATTCGTAAAGCTAGTGAAAGTCTTAAAGCTGCGTTAAATATTAACCTTTATCGACACACTATTAGTATTAATAATTATTATAATATGTAAATTGTGTTGCAATATTTAGTTTATTTATATACGCCTTTTAATCCCAAAGCGGGGCAGGCAGAGGCACTTGCTAACAAAATGCCCACAGTTCACCCAACGTGACAGGTGGTGAGCCCATCGCGGTTACAGGGTTCACACCATAACGTGTGTGCCGATTTCATCACGAAGTTGTCCTTCACCGTACGAGCGTTGTGTTGCGTACGTAGTCTCTGAAAACGAGTCCTATTGGTACACGTCCAGCAGCCGGACTCGAATCCGCGACCTCCCTGTTACTGGTCAAGTATCCGACCAACTGGACCACAGACGCTCTCAGTTTAGTTCATCATCATTAGCCCATACTTGTCCACTGCTGGATATAGGCCTCTCCAATTGCACGCCACTGTGATCTGTTTTCGGCTTCTTCTCAGTTTAGTTATATATTTATTAAAGTGCTCACTCATGAGTGCTGGCATCTGGTATTCTTACCACCGCGGCAATATGCTGAGTCGGCGTCTCTTTTTTGCTGACAGACAGAGGAACGATAGAAAGGAATGCTGCATTTAACATGAACTGTATGTGTAATCTATTGTACGGAATTGTTGTTTGTGTGTTTTTTAGCAAAAATAAATGTATTTATATCTCTAAACTGGTGGCCAAGTGTTCTACACTTTGGTAATTGCAAATTCACTACGGACGACACTGAAATTAAAGTAACGATATCATCAGTACACATTGTTCGCCGCCACTATGCCAGAGATAATTTGGAAGATACCTTTAGCTCAATTTAACATGTCAATCCTTACTCCCTTACTAATATTATAAAAGTGAGATTGTTTGTTTGTTCCGCTTTCACGCCTTAACTACTGAACCGATTGCTTTGAAATTTTGCATACGTAAAGTTAGAAGTTCGGGTTAAATAATAGGGTACTTTTTTTCCCGATAAAAATGGATATTCCCAAGGGAAGCTTTTTCCGGAGGAATGACAAGTTTTCTTATAGTTATCCTTTATACCGCAATAATATATAAATATATAATATAGAAGCTAGTACAGTATAAGGGAGAATTTTCTTTTACCTTTTTCTGACAGATTTTCGGTCGGAGAACTGTCATTACTGTCTAAAAAATTCCCCATTAGTTTCAGTACAGATGTCATAACTGTGGTATATGTGACAGCAAAATTGGATCCGAGGTGTCCGAGGGTCGTGTGAATTTAATGAGAAGTTTTCTAAAATAAAAAAATCAATCTGTCAAAGATAGTTGACAATGATAGAGATGCAACTGAGGGCGTCTGTGGCCCAGTTGGTCGGATACTTGACTTGCAATCGCGGGAGGTCGCGAGTTAGAGTCCGAATACTGGACGTGTAGCAATGGGACTCTTTTTCAGAGCCTATATACAACGTAACGCTCGTACGGTGAAGGACAACATCGTGATGAAACCCGCACTCCACAAGGCGTGAGAACCCTATAACGGCGATGGGCTCGCCTCCTGTCACGTTGGGTTTAATACGCTTCGTGAATCGTGGGCATTTGCTTTAGCAAGTGCCTCTGCCTACCCCGCTTTGGCATTAAAAGGCGTGAAGCGTGTGTGGGTGTAAAAGAAAGATATGCAACTACATTATTCTATGATTTTCCGTCTTTGGACTACCTCGATTGTTGATTTAAAAAAAAATAAAACTCTTCATTGACAACATACTTAATAGTGACATAATTAGATAAATATAAAGAATCAAGAGATTATAAACTCGCTTTTCAATGAAATTAGTTCCCATTTTACTACACTTCTGCAAAAAAGAGAAGCGTATAATGAGTTGTTAAAAAGACATTATATTATTAAAATAAATGTCGTTGATGCGAAGAATGAAGGCGTTACTAAGTACGCGTCCGTTTAGAATGAGTAGCAACAACATCCCAAACCAATATAAAGTGAATGAATCAAGAGCAAGTGAGCAGTGTTTTGAATTTCGTCCAATTTGCTCCATAAAGAGCTCACTCTGCGCTGGCAATAAACTTGGCGTTAATTGGGAGACCTGGATGTGTTCTGGGAAGCACTAGAGTACAAATTGTAGCAAAATACTTCACATTGACCATTTTAAAGAAATCTCTCGTTC
>SJJU01072951.1:6051-19545 GCA_012932125.1 Conopomorpha cramerella | reverse complement strand
AGCACACTTCTTCATTAGGTACCTATTCACCCGCGACTTAATGACCTTCAGACTGTACTGCGCAGGAAACACAGACTCCGGCAAGTCGTTCCACATCCTGGCGGTACGCACTATGAAAGTGGACGCAAACCGTCTGGTTCGCGTAAATGGCAAATCCACCTGGTATGGATGACGTTTTGCCGTTCTCCTGGTTGTCCTATTGTAAAAACGCGATGGGGGTATTAAGTTATGCAACTCCGCAGCACACTCACCGAAATGCACCCGATAGAAGACAGATAGGCTCGCAACTTTGCGGCGATGCTCTAGGCTTTGTAGCCGAGAATCAAACAGCCTGTTGTCACCTATGATGTGTGTATATAGAGATAAGTCGGGTTTTCCTTCCTGACGCTATAACTCCAGAACGCACGAACCGATTTCCACGGTTTTACATTCGTTGGAAAGGTCTCGGGCTCCGTGAAGTTTATAGCGAAGAAATTTCAACAGGAAAGCTTTTAATAAAACGTGTTTCAGATCAATTAAAACTACACACATGAAAAGTGTCTAGGGATCAAGAACATTTTTAGCTCTAAAAAATCTAATTTATTTAAATCAAATCTAATCTTCATGCTACCTAATTCCCCATGCCTATATCAATGACTTATCACCACATTTTGAATAAATTATGAATGAATTCAGTTTTTGTAAAATATATCCTTGATTGCAATCTTCTAAAATGTATCAAGTACATTACCATTTACCATTACCCTAGACACTTTTGATGTGTGTATTAATAAAAAAAAAATACTTGGCGGAACGAAGTTCGCCGGGTCAGCTAGTGTGTTAATAGAACAATCTTCAAAAATAATAACATGCGATCAAGTTACATTCGCAGAGACACCTAATTAAGGTTATCAAGTTAGACAGCCACTGCCGGATATTACGTGACGAGCTGTCAACGAAATGTTATGTAGAATTCTGCAAAACGTTGTTACTACACGGTCCACTTTGTGGTCAGGTGGTGACGTGTGGTTAGTTCCTATTGCATATAGTGGTGCCACTGACGCGGTCCCCCCCCCTCCCCCCTCCGCCGCGGTAGATCGGTGCCTCCGTGACCGTAATTCCCTTCCTTTTGTATTCTTCTCGCCTTTTAATCCCAAAGCGGGGTAGGCAGTGGCACTTGCTTAATAAGCAAATATGCCCACGGTTCACGCGCGCGTATTTAACCCAACGTGACAGGGGGGTGAGCACATCGCCGTTATAGGGTTCACACACCTTGTGGTGTGCGGGTTTCATCACGATGTTGTCCTTCACCGTACGAGCGTTGCGTTATATATTTTTTTGCATTTTATAACCTTTTTTCTAACTGTACTTCAGTCTTCTTTTGATGCTTTAGTGTAACGTTATAGAATTATGTAGGGGTAGCGTATAATTAAGAGAACATTTTATGAATTAATTTGTATTTAGTTTTAAAGTGCTGAGTGTATCTCTTGTTAGCTGTCCTAAATTAAAAAGAAAATCATGTAAACTGTCGAATCAAGAAACATTGCTTTTTTGTATACGGTTAAAAATTTAATTAACAAGAGGCACTTAGCAGAGCTTGCAGTAAACTTTTAATCGTTTCGACGTAATAAAACATGGTGCTTTAAGGAAAAGCGAACTTTAACAATGCGGTCCACTTCAAACATTACCAAAGTTTTGCCGATACCGGCTTAAGTTCTTCAATATTATGAACTAGCTGATCCGGCAACCGTTTCCTAGTATACACTATGAAATGGAATAAGTTGCAGTTGTTATTTTAGCGATGTGTTAAATGACGAAATTTTGTGGATATATGATGGATTTATATTACAATAAGTTAGTGGTATACTCGATGCAGAGGGGATAATTTTAAATAAAACAAAATAAATAAATACACTTCACGCCTTTTAATCTCAAAGCGGGGTAGGCAGAGGCACTTGCTTAGTAACAAATGCCCACGGTTCACCAAGTGTATTTAACCCACCGTAACAGGGGGTGAGCCCATTGCCGTTATAGGGTTCACACACCTTGTGGTGTGCGGGTTGCATCACGATGTTGTCCTTCACCGTACGAACGTTGCGTTGCGTACATAGGCTCTGCAGTAGCCGGATTCGAACCCGCGACCTCCCGGTTACAAGTCAAGTATCCGACCAACTGAACCACAGACGCTGTTGGGCTAATTTTAACAATACGTAAATCTTTTCGTTCGAATAAGAAAGTTACATTTAGATTTTTGTCTTTCTTACAATCAACCATGGATCTTAAAAATGGTGTTACAATTTTCCTTATCTGAGAAAATATATCATACATACAGACGAATTGAGAACCACCTCCTTCTTTTTATTTGAAGTCGGTTAAAAAGGGAATTATCAGTGCCGTTGCATCATATGCTTCGTCGGAAGAATAGCATATCACTAACCCATGCATTTATGTAAACCTGACAAGCATCCACAAAACCTCCAATTTTATAGACAACGCAATATAATTAGTTAAATACATAAATAAAACACCCAGACACACCCGACAAGTACTTAAAAGCTCATCACCTAAGTAACTGTCCGCGGTGGGAATCGAACCCACGATCCTACGGAATTGAGGCAGATATGCTGACCACTACACCAATGGGCCGTCGTTATTTTGCTAATATATATTATAAATTCCGGTATAAAAATTATCCTAAATGTTATTCCTGTGTATAAGTTATCTGCGTCCAACCGTTTTGACGTGATTGCGAACAAACAAACAGATAAAAAAACATATACAATTCGGACCTGTAACGACAACTCGATATAATCCACTGGTTTTCTCGTAAAAAGAATCAATGTACAGTTTTGAACCCCGAACAGTTTTACTATAGTACAAAATATGCGTAAGAGAAAAGTTATTTACACAACCAATTAAAATATTATGAGCGTCTGTAGTTCAGTGAGCGTCTGTAGGTCGGATACTTGACTTGTAACCGGGAGGTCGCGGGTTCGAGCCCGGCTATTGGACGTGTACCAATGGCACTCTTTTTCAGAGCCTATGTACGCAACGCAATGCTCGCACGGTGAAGGACAACATCGTGATGAAACCCGCACACCACAAGGTGTGTGTACCCTATAACGGCGATGGGCTCACCCCCTGTCACGTTGGGTTAAATACGCTTAGTGAACCGTGGGCATTTGCTTAGCAAGTTCCTCTGCCTACCCCGCTTTGGGATTAAAAGGCGTGAAGTGTATTTATTTATTTTTTACTCATGGACGGTAGACTTGTAACTTCACACAAAGAGCAAAAAAAAACACAGAGCAAAGATTCTGTTACAAGTGGTCCCCGGGTGGTGCTCAGCCTTCTTCTGTTTCGCTAGTACACTCCACACGTCGAATTAGTGAACAGAATATCGGAGATGAGCGGACGCTCGGAGCCTCAATGCCAGACAAACAGTCGCGGGCACTTGCGCAACCACTTTCACCCGGTCATTTTATAGTGTTACAAGTTACAAGTTACAAGTCAATCTAGCGTTATTACTGTTTCTTGGAAGTGATAGTATGACTGTTGCGTCCGAGATTTTTGCTGAGAGAATGATATAATTCTGAGTATTGTATTAGGTAGCATATTGTTCTTTGTTAATAATTGGGTCGTAAGAGACGACCGATGGAACCCTCCAGAGGACGGACAGCAGCGCTCTCTGTGAGTTAAACCACAACACCACTGCGATCGCCAACCCGCCTGCCCAGCGTGGCGATTATGGGCATTATCCTCCAAATGAGCACAAAAAGCCCACGGCCTTCAGTTCTCGGCGGCTCCGCTATTCCTGGTCAACGGCGGAGCAGGGGGTGCGACAGATCACAGTGGCAATTGTAGAGAGAGTGCAATTGGAGAGGCCTATGTCCAGCAGTGGACAAGTATGGGCTGATGATGATGATGATGATGATTTGGGCAATTGGAATTTGAAGTTGGAGATTGTAGTAGTCCCTAAGTATTGAATGCGTGTGACAATACCAACCTTGGATGTAGGCGCTCATGCTGTTCCTTTTGAAACCGTGGTTCACCTTGTGGTACCAACTGTGGTACTGGTTGTACGGAGGATACAACTGTGGTACTGGCCACAGTCAATGGTACCACAGTTAGGAAGAAATGACCTGGGTGCCACACACAACTAGAGAGAAACGAAGAAAGAAGAGAGACGAAAGTTGAAATTTACTTTGACGTTCCTTTTCTTGTCTGATTTGACGAGAAAAGGAACTTCATTTACATTAAACACTAACGCAACGTAAGTTCCAAAAGTTAGTTACTCCACTTATAACTCAAGAACGGCTGAAACGATTTAGCTGAAAATTGTCAGGGAGGTAGTGTAGAGCCAGGAGAAGGACATAGGACTTTTTACCCCGATCCGGTGTGACATGGCGTCGTGTAGAGGGTTGTCTAGTTTCTATGAAATACTGTAGAATAAACTACGCGAATGAAATAGCGGGGCGTCCATTACTTTTTAATAAATAAACAAAATTGCAATTTATACAATAAAAAAATACTTTTACTTTACCACCTGTGGTGTTACAGTTGTTTTATTATAGCTGTGGTACCACTAGGGTTACTACTGTGATGAAAAAGTAAGCACAGAAGGCAATCCTTTCCAACGCGCGAGTGGTAACCGTGGGGTTTCAGTAGACGCGAGTCCCACATAAGTCCGCGGTGATCCGCGCTAGCAGCAGAGTACCATTATAGATACTCTTTAATTTACTTAGTTTAAAACAGCCGTGTGGTGACAGCGAATAGAATACTTGTGTCACCATCCCAGCCCAACTTCTCCCGTCATGGAGGTCGTAAGATGCGACCGAGGGAACTCTCCAGAGGACGGGCAGCAGCGCTCTCTGTGAGTTAACCCACAACCCCACTGCGATCGCCAACTCCCCTGCCAAACGTGGCGATTATAGGCATTCCCTCCCCCCCCCGCCCATGAACACGGAAATCATTGGGGGAGGCCCTCGTCCTACAGTGGACGTCATGCGGCTAATGATGATGATGGAAAAAGTCGTCGTTGTGGATGAAATACTTGCAATACACATACCGCACAGAAAGCTTTAACAATGATTGAGAACATGAAAAGCTTCAGCATTCACCTTTGAGCCTTTTAACGTTTGTTAATATGCCATTCAAGTGCCTCTGACTTTTCATTGCGATTGAATGACTTCGATGCATGTCATTCGTTTTCATTGCGCTGTACAATATTACGACGGCTTCCAGCCAAAAAGGCCAAAGCAACATTTAGGTAATTTTACAGGAGAGTAGTTTAAAGTTTAAAAAAAGCAAAGTTTTGTACGTAAAACACATAATCTCTGCCACGTAAGCGACATCAAAGTCCGTCATACAGCTATGAAATCTAGACCAATCGACGTAGAAAAAAAAAGGTGATTCAAACTGCATACTCAACTCGTTTAGCGCAAAATGTCACTTAGGCCTTTTTGGCTGGAAGCCATCGATTAGGTCTACTGACTAATTATATTAAATCATCTGCACTCAGATGTATTTTCGGCACAAAATATCTTTTAATGGATGAAAGTCGATTGACGAAAGAGATTTATATGGATGATGTAATGGGCCGGGTGAGTAGAGGTCGCCCCAGAAAGACATAAATTAACTAAATAGGTGATGTCCTGGCGGAAGGTGGCGTGAAAAGTACTCGAAACTGGAGGTCATGAATGAAAATATATTGTATGAATGTAGATGAAGCGAAAGGGGTATGTCAGGACCGTGACAAATGGAGATCTGTAGTCTCTGCCTACTTCTCTGGGAGACAGGCGTGTATGTATGTGTGTATGTATATCCTTTAATGTTTGTTGGATGAAAAACAAACTCTCCTCATTTCAGACAAACGGACAAGAGGATGGCCGCTGGTGGACTCTCCCGTGCCTACAGTCCTGTACACGTTGCTATACTTATTCATCGTGTGGGCGGGCCCTAGATTAATGAAGAATCGGCAGCCGTTCAAGCTGACGTGGCTGCTGGTGCCCTACAACCTGTTCATGGCCGGTCTTAACGCATACATCGCGTTGAGGCTCCTCACCGCCTCCTTCAGGCTGCGGTACAGCTACATCTGCGAGCCCTGCCGCCAGAGAGACGACCCTGATGAGTTGCAGGTATTGATGTTTTTATTTTTTTATACCTAGTAGGTTAGAACGTCAGCTCCGCTAGGTTTAGTCCTCCGCATTCAACCGTGGTGCTCTTCCGAAAGGCAATTTGTGCCTCGTTTGTAATAATGCTGTCTCCCACTAACACAGTTACATGCGTCGTGATCCCGAGCTGACTGGTCGAAACGTCGGGCAAACAACGAAGGTAAGCTGAATGCTTACCTTTGGTTAATCTTCGCGCTAAAATACTCGTTTTAAACATTTAATATCATGTCAGTGCGCGATTCCTTAAAAAATGACGGCAGAATATCAGTGTTTGCTACTTCAGGTGGGATCTGGCTAAGTCGATACCTCATTCCGATTAATTGCACTCAAGTTATGACAAGGCAGGCATCTAGCATTCAGTTTTCTTTCTATTATTAATCCGTCTGTGTATTTTGTTATTACTTACTAGTTGTATCGGAAAATATTTGTTTTTGCCATGGGAAGTCGCTTTGTACCCCGTGTATTAGAAATATACCTTTTAAACCTTCCCTGGACTTCCACGTGTGATTCAAGACCAAAATTAGCCAAATCACTCCAGCCGTTCTCGAGTTTTATATATAAGACTAGTGGACTGACAGATGTTGTCCTGTCTTAACTATTAATATAAAATTAGTACGTATAACCTCCAGGGTGGCCTGTGCCCAGCAGCGGATGTCACTATCCTATCTCTCAAATTGGACGAAATTACATATAAATGCTAAACTTTAGTTTATATCAGAAGCCTTGGTGAAGAGTTCTTTGGGAACAGACATCATGACACTCTATTTTTATATATTAATACTAGCTTTCCGCCCACGGCCTCGCCCGCGTGGACTTCGGTTATAATGCGGTATAAAGGAATATTTTGTTTCTCCTTGGGAATATAATTTTTCCGGGATAAAAAGCACCCTTTTATTTTAACCGGACTTCTAACTATACGTCTGCGAAATTTCAAAGCAATGGGTTCAGTAGTTACGGTGTGAAAGCGAAACAAACAAACAAACTCACTTTCCCATTTATAATATTATTAAGAGTAAGATTGTGTCGAAATAAATATTTAATCAATGCAGAAAAATCGACGCATAATACAAATACAAAATATCTTTATTCGTCATAGTGTTTTTACAAAGTGTTTAGACTCCCCAGTTAAGTTATAAACCTGTGTTAGCGGAGCCTGCTCGTTCCATACAGTTCACTTATAAAGATCTTAATACGTAGTTTACGTAGTTGACATTCAATAAATTTTATTACATACTAATTAAATATAATAGAAGTCATAACGTGGAAAAAGCCGCATAAAATCACAACCTGGGGGTGCAAGTCTGCTACTCTCTGGTAGTGGCATTGCTCTGGCAACGTAGCGGCAGTGCTCTGGCATCGTAGCGGCATTGCTCTGGCATCGTAGCTTGCTCTGGCAACGTAGCGGCAGTGCTCTGGCATCGTAGCGGCATTGCTCTGGCATCGTAGCGGCATTGCTCTGGCAACGTAGCGGCAATTGATGAGCATCGCTGCTTTTCTACGGACGACAGTGGAATGAAAGTAACGAAATCAGCAACGCACATCGTTTTCCGCTACGATGTCAGAGTCATGCAACCACCAGAGTGCAGTATAATTAGGCCCCAGGACAGCCAAGCCGGCTCTCACGACTGCCAGATAAATTTTCCCCTCTATAGACTAATTTTAAACTTGAAACAGTAAATGAAAATCACTTGCAGACGTTTTCACATTGCCACTCATTGTATCCACTGAAAATTGTCTCGTGGTCCTTAAATGTTATTAGGTACTATAACTTTGCAGTGGTATTCGAAGTATCAGAGACAATGGCTGGGTATCACAGGCAAGCACTGTAAATGTCTACTTTAACCCTTACATACATACACTTCACGCCTGTCTCCCAGAGGGGTAGGAAGAGACTACAGATCTCCATTTGTCACGGTCCCGACATACCCCTTTCGCTTCGTCTACATTCATACATGACCTCCGGTTTCGAGTACTTTTCACGCCACCTTCGGCCAGGACATCACCAATCTGGTGATCAAATTCAAATTATTTATTTGCATTCCACAATGTTCAGTTCTTAAGATAAAGCATGTATAGTATCATAGGTACATGACAACATTACCCTATTGTTTAAACCGGACTTCTAACTATACGTCTGCAAAATTTTAAAGCAATTAAGTAAATAGGTTAAGTAGTTACGGTGTGAAAGCGAAACAAACAAACAAACTCACTTTCCCATTTATAATATTAGTAAGATATCAAGCTGTATCCCGCCACCCTGTATTCCCACCTCGTGGGGATTCCGGTATAAAACATAAGTCTATGTTACTTTTAATATCTCCAAAAATACACAAAGTTTCCCGATGATCTACTTTCCACGTGAAAACTGAGAGAAGACGAAAAGTCTCACAGAACATATACACACATCAAAAGTATCTAGGGATCACGTACATTTTAGAAGATTGCAATCAAGAATATATTTTACAAAAACTGAATTCATTCATAATTTATTTCCAAATGTGGTAATAAGTCATTGATACAGGCATGGGGAATTCGGTAGGAGACCAATCCAGAAGCTTCGATTTGATTTAAATAAATTAGATTTTATTTTTAGCTCTACTAAAAATGTTCTTGATCCCTAGACACCTTTGATGTGTGTATTTTATGATATTAGAATGTGCTCTGTGACATTAGTCGCGTGTCGTGTGGTTTTGTTCAGCTTCAGCAGTGTTCAATTCAGACCTTGGGCGCGGGAGTCGCATTAACCGCGCTTCAATTGTTTTAATGAAAATTGCACCTTCTGCCAGCGAGGCACGACAGCGTTGCAAAATCAAGCCCAATGTAGCAACGCAACCTTAATTGTCATCATAAAAAGCCTAAATTAATGCCAGTCTTTGTCTGAAAGGTGTTTGAGGGCAAAACGTCAATTAATTCTGAGAAGCAAACTATTATTTTAAACAGCCCAGTGCTATTGTGCGTTCATGAGCCTTCGGAGTGATGATAGTCATTAAGAATCTACTGAAATGTGTTATAGGTGGTACTTAGTTCATTACTCACAGCGCAATGTGAAATTAGAGACCAGTACCAACTGTAGCTTTTTAAAAATTTGAATAGATTATTTCTGATTCCGATCTCCATACATTGTAGAAATTGGTATCTGATATAGGCATGTGTAGGTCCTTTTCATGATTTAGGATTTTTTTAGAATTCGTCCTCTAACGGCTTTACCAATAAACGTGGTTTATATATTCCGACATTATACCGAGCTCAGCTTAAGTTGTCAATTGCATGTCAAATACGGAGTAACCAGTTTTAGTAGACCTGTCAAAATTTCGGTATAAGTTACACCGCGTTTATTGGTACGGGGGTTAGGGTATATAATTGGGGGAGATTTATTTACGAGAAAATGTTTATTTTGGTGTTGTTGCTCTAAAACTTCGTGGTTGTATGTATATTTGTAAAACAACGTTTTGAGGTAATGCCGTAGAAATGCGGTCATTGCGGAGCATGAAAGGTGCGGTTTGAAGGAAGATGTAGAGACCAAGATTGAAAAGGGCATGCTTCGGTGGTTTGGGCAAATGGAGAGAATGGATGAAAGTCGATTGACGAAATAGATTTTAAATATGGGTGATGTAATGGGCCGGGTGAGTAGAGGTCGCCCCAGAAGGACATAATATATTGACCAGATTAGTGATGTCCTGGCCGAAGGTGGCGTGAAAAGTACTCGAAACCGGAGGTCATGTATGAATAGATGTATGAATGTAGATGAAGCGAAAGGGGTATGTCAGGACCGTGACAAATAGAGATCTGTAGTCTCTGCCTACCCCTCTAGGAGACAGGCGTGAAGTGTATGTATGTATGTATGTATATCGCAACATTTTATTTTCCAGATAGCGGACGCAGTGTGGTGGTACTACTTCTCAAAGCTCCTGGAGTTCTGCGACACGTTCTTCTTCATCCTGAGGAAGAAGGATGAGCAGCTCAGCTTCCTTCACGTGTACCATCACTCCACGATGTTCAGCTTCTGGTGGATCGGCATCAAATGGGTGCCCAGCGGCTCCAGTGAGTCTCTTGTGATTATTTTCTTCGATGTAGACGATGGTCTCAACGCCTGTCCTGTCATGTTAGGTTACATACATTACACTCGGCGAACCGTGGGCATTTGCTACGCAAGTGCCTCTACCTACCAAGCTTTTGACTTAAAGGGCGTGAACTGTTTATGAATCTTGATGATATAACTCAATATTGTAAAATAACAAAGGTAAGCTAGAGCTTGTCTTTGATTAAATTCGCGCCTTTATACCCGGTGAACAATATTGAGTTATAATGTCTATGCGCATTTCATTAAAAAATGATATTGATAATATACGTCTAACTGCCAAAATGCCTGATATAGAACAATAATTGGGCATGAATCGCGCAAAATCCGAGAAAGGCTAGCCCACCAATTTCTCGAATTACTTTTTCTTGTGTTCGTTTGTGTCACATGAAGGTTTTATATAGCTACTAGTATTTCGTCGAGCACTGAGCTTTTTTTATTACTATCTCCAAGTTAATTAGCGTATATTTTCTTAATACCTACTCGTAACATGTGTACATATATTATACGATCCACGAATGACATTCACCGTAAATTTATTTTGCTATGGACATTATAATATCATTAGGTGCAGAATCGCGTGACTTCCGTATACCTACTCTCGCTTTCAGAGTCTGCTGTTTTGAAGAAAATATCTGTGCTCATAATAATTAGACACCGTTATAGTTTGTACATACATTGTCTACATACATAAGTTACTTCACGCCTTTTAATCCCAAAGCGGGGTAGACAGAGGCACTTGCTGAAGCAACAGCCCACGGTTCACTGAGCGTATTTAACCCAACGCGACAGGGGGTGAGCCCGTCGCCGTTATAGGGTTCACATACCTTGTGGTGTGCGGGTTTCCTCCGATGTGGTCCTTCACCGTACGAGCGTTGCGTTGCGTACATAGGCTCTGAAAACAGAGTCCCATTGGTACACGTCCAGTAGCCGGACTCGAATCCGCGACCTCCCGGTTACTGGTCGAGAGCCGACAGTGACAGCTAGCCTACAAACCAAATTAAAATATCGATACATATGAGTAGAGTAGAAAAATCTCACGATGAACAAGTGTGCTCCATCGTAGACCGCGTCGCTGCTTAACATCAGCCAGGATGGTGCTCAAACGCTTGCTGATAGTGATAAAATAATATTAACTACCTCAGACCAGACACTTGCAAGCCAGTGGCGTATCTCGGGATTTTCCGCAAGTTGGTGGGGCAGCCTTTCATGAGTGGCTAGTTCACTACTTGGGTCCCCAACTGTCTGCGGGCGGCCAGCGGAGTACCGTTTCTTCGGATCCAGCTAACCTCCAAGACTGATTTACCATAGACTTCGCATGTACTATGTGTTCTCGTACTCGAGAATCAAAAACGCTTACTGATCATCATCATCATCAGCCCATACTTGTCCACTGCTGGACATAGGCCTCTCCAATTGCACGCCACTTTGATCTGTTTTTGGCTTCTCGCGTCCAGCTTCTGCCACTGCTCACTAAATGGAAATGCTAGCCTGACCTGTTTCGCCAAAAGGCTTCATTCATCAAACATGGACACCGGGGACACCCAACCACTTGTCGGCATGGTTTTGTTCGGTGGGTGGTAACTAACCGCGACCGAAGCCTCCCACCAGGGTGTTTCTTTTCCACCAAAATGTATGGAAAATGATATTTGGATTGCAAATACAGGATGGGGCCCACAACGCGAGCCGAAAATCCAAACATAAGCATTTAAGATTGTCAGCAAAAACTCTTTCCCAAATCATGGTCCAAAGTTTTCAATATGATTACTTAAAAAATTCATCATCCCTAACAAAATTAATCCTACCAATTGACAGCAAGCATTTAGTAACTGCTACTTTGTTATGCCCCCGTACCACGACACATAACGATTCCTAAGCGATAACTTGCGATGATAGTGTATTATGATTAGTTCATTGATTATAGTTACTAACTTAATAACCAGTTTACTTCAAAACCACAAAGTTTGTACTATTAGGACCTCTTTAGAATGATGTTAAATAGCCAAAAGTATCTATCTAAGTAGGTTTAAGTCCTCGGCCCGTGTTGTGGGCCCCACACTGTATAGTTGTTTTTGGACTGAGTTAACTACACTGCGATAAACATTACTTGCCAACAGCTCTTTGTTAAATTGTTTGCCTGTAGTATAGTATCTATTCGCGTAAAAAAGAATCCTTTGATCATGGGGATCATGTTAAAACGGCAGCATCGCCAGCAAGCGCGTCAAGAAAGACGTGACATGGAACAAATACGCGCTGTGATATCTGATCTACTATCAGTGGCGTGCACTGGCTTTTACGACAAGGTAATCCCCAAGAATTGACACATATGTACGTATAGGTATTTTGAATTTTTGAATTTTGAATTTTGGTGTGCACGCTCGGTGAACCGTGGGCATTTGCTTACTAAGCAAGTGCCTCTGCCTACCCCGCATTGGGATTAAAAGGCGTGAAGTATTAAGTATTTTTAAAACAAAAAAAAAACCAGCATCACACCAACCTAGCAAGCGCGTCAAGAAAGACACGACATAGAGCAAATACGCGCTGTGATTGGCTGCTATGTCACACATCGTGCGACGTATCTTGGTTCAACCAATCGCAGTGCCTGCTATGTCTCGTCATGTCTATCTTGGAGAGCTTTAATCGATTTATGTTGTGTTTGTTATTCATTCAGGAAAAAGTTCTTATGAAAGAAAAAATAAATAAGAAAATTGCGCGGAACATTATGCTAATTTGAAATAAATCGATTCGGAGGCTTACGAGTACAGCATTAGACGAATACGTTTGACGGGCCCGTTGGTGTAGTGGTCAGCATGTCTGACTCTGCTTCGTAGGCGTGGGTTCGATTCGATTATAATAAGCATGTATTATGTGTATGTATTTATATATGAAAAAAAAAATAAGTAAATACTTCTCGTTGTCTGATTTCCATAACACAAGTACTTTAGCTACTTAACATGAGATGAAGGAAATGTGTGTGTTGTAAAATATTTATTTATTTATTCGAATACGGTTTTACTTTTTATTGATTGAAATTAATATTATAATTATGGAACGCTACGATTATAATGCTAATTTCTTATATTAAACCATAAATATGATTGTGACAAGTAAAAATCCTTGAAACGTCCAGGAACGCATCATATTCCATTATCGTTTTTGTTAATACATTAGTTAAGTAATGCTAGAATTACTACAGTAAACGAGGCACAGCTTTGAAGTGAACAGCAGTTAGTTTATTTTAGTTAACATATAAGAAAAAACGCGATT
>SJJU01072947.1:0-12619 GCA_012932125.1 Conopomorpha cramerella | reverse complement strand
TGTTTAACGATCTCTAGCATGGATCTAGGACGTAGACTAAGTGCTGTTAATGTTACTTTCAGGTGTCGGAGGACGAGTCAGTATCGAGCGTGAGTAAGCGGTCTCGTCGCTCCGCGCGCGCCTCGGCCCGCTCCGTGGAGGCCGCCGTGCTGGCGCGGGGCGAGCCCCTCCTCCCCGCCACCGCCACCCCCTCCACCGCACACACCCCCACCACCAGCCACACGCCCGACGTCGAGAAGTACATTGCTGAGTTGCAGCTGCCTACGGACCCTACTCTGTGGACCGAGGTTAGTGTCAACGAAAATATTGTATTAATGCGACAGTCAATTGGATTATTGTGTGTGACTTTTCAGGTTGAACACAGTTTTTATAGGTGTCGAATTTGGAGGTGGAAATAAAGCGGTGATTCTTGCTATATTAAATGAAGTTACAGCTACAAGCTAAGATTGTAGAGCGACACAAAGATTGATGTAGACGTAGAGTAGAATAGAATGTGGAATAAATACTTAACATAAAAGGAATTATTTTACGATATAAGTAGACGCTTTTGGGGACTGAGATACTTACGTCCGTGGGAAAAACATTGCTTCGACACCCCACACACAATCCGTGCCGTCAAGTGGTTGGGTATCCCCACCCATGTTCCGGTATGACTGTTCGGTGAAGCCTTTTGGCAAAACAGGTCAGGGTAGCATCATAAAAGCGTTCTTGACTCTCGTTCATGGGAAGTCTCTGGTAGATCAGTCTTGGAGGTTAGCTGGATCCGAAGAAACGGTGTTCCGTTGGCCGCCCGCCGATAGTTGGGCCGAATATACGAGGCATACACTCGTCATTTACAGTTTACACATACATACATTTAATGTCGGTCCACCACCATTTACCATATCGCTGCTTAACATCACTCAGGATGGTGCTTAAACGCTTGTTCATAGTGATAAAAAATACACTTCATTAGGGTGAAATGTTTGTGTATGTATATAGTGAAGGCGAATAGCAGCTATTCGCTAAGCAATGAACATATTCTTGAAAAAAAAAAAAAAAATGTAATGGTTGAGTTGAGGCGCATTTCTTTTGACATATGTTAGTGTTGTACTTAAAACTTATTTGAACAATACTAGGTCCATTTAAGAATACGAGCTTGAGAGTTTATGTAAACGTTTGACCATAACGTGTTTTATATTTGGTTTTAGTTTAAGTAATGTTAACGTTAATGTTTACCCCAACAGAGCGATGTAAACCGTTTCGCGACGGCAGTGTGCGGCGCGAGCGCGTGGCTGGGGTCGGGCGGGGCGGGTGACGCCCGGCTGGGGGGGCGCGCGCTGCTGGCCGCGTCGCGCGCGGAGCTGGTGCGCGGCGCCGCGCTGCGCCTCGGGCCCGCCGTCAAGCTGCACGCCGCCGCGCGCGCGCTGCGCACCCTCTACACCGCGCACACCACACACACCACACACTGACTACCGCTACCACTACCACTCTAACCTATGAAGGTTCTTCTCGCCTCTTATCAATGACTAATTATATTTTTGCTATTAACACGACATTTTGCGAAACTCGAGAAAATATATCGCCATAATAGTTAACATTTTATGTCTCTGGTGTTCATAACGAAAAATTATATACATCTTTAACAATTGATATTATGGTTTCGGACGGTTATAGAGTTTCTTCACGAAAGTTTTTCGATGTCGTAAACTGTGTCACTTTCTCAAGTTTCGCGGGATGCGAATATTCTGGATATAACCATTGTTGTAACACCTCTACAGTCCGACAACGATCTTTTGGCGCGTAGATTTTCTTTTCCACCCAAATTAACCGTCAAAACAACCTAGTCTTGTTATCATGGACTTATACAACTCTATAAACAACAATCCACAAGAAACCTCATAATGAAGAAATAAAGCTGTGACAAAATCATACACGCTAAAAGATCCGTGTCACACACTGTATTAGTGTCATAAAAATAATTCTTGTCTGACCGTACACACGGTGCTACTGCAGTGTTGGGCAGTCTGAGTGATTAATGAAATGGTTTAAAACCAGTGTCTGTGACTATTTATTTACAAAACTGTAGCGATGAACCAGTACATTCTAATTCAAATCTTCATGAATGTTGATAGGCTTTCTTCAGTCTACTGTAAGCTGAGACCAAACACAATTAGACTTGTAAACCGCGTATTTGCATGAAAAAATATGTACTCCTGGATCCTAACTGTCAATTTCACTAGTAATTTGACAGTTTGAATCCAGATGTACCCTGATACGCGGTAAGGAACAAAAGATATTGTCTATAAGTGAAATAGTTTCTATTATTCACAGTGGACTTTTGAGAATGTGTAATGTAATGGAACCTTTTGTATTATTTGTTTAGTTTTAAACTTGGTCCCGGCGTTTGGACTAAGTTTAAAAAAAAATTGGAAAGATATTTGGTTATAGAGGAATATTATTTTTTACTTCAATGAATTCTTTAATAATTTATATGAACTCAAATTGTACATATTGTTATACTGTGTTCTTTAGGTTTAATTTAAATAAAATTATCTCTCCCGAGTGCTTAATCTTTAGTTCGTTTAGTTATTCCAAAGTTTATAATTTAGTGAAGAGCTTGTGTGTGTAAAAAAATACGGTTTTGGGTGAATATTAAATTCCAAAATGTGCACAAATTAACGTAAAAATTTTATATTAAAAATAAAATAAAATCAATCTTAAAACATGACAAAATCTGTGAGTGAGTAACTTGCAATATCTCTAATATAAAGGTTGTGAAAATTATTTCAGAAAAGCTAATTTTACAATACTGTACATATTCTGGGTCGTTGATATTTTTCTATTCATACACTTTGACATAAATGTGCACATTTGATTAGTCACACAGTATTTTTTTTTTACAATGTAGCTAGTCTGACTGGTATTTGCTTCTTAACACTGTCGGGGACTGTCAAGTAGAAGACAATTGTCACTTTGACAGGTGGAACATGTCCACGAAAGGGTTAAGGACCACACGGTGTCTGCTTTAGTTTATTTAGTGTTGCTTATGAACACATTTCTATCATATTATCTTATGCTGGTCAGACAATATGCGATGTACATTACTTTTTTTGTCATTTGTCTATATTTTGTTCTTATAGAACTAGCTAACTGTATACAGGGTGATCCGGAAATACCCCTTTTAAGCCTTCTAGAAGTGTACGGTTTCTGTAGAGTACAGTGTATAAGTTTTAACAGGTGTCAATGACTGAGGGGCCAAGTCTGCTGGGCCCACTGTAACGAAACAAAAATCTACTTGGGCTTAAAACGGTATTTTAGAAATTTAATACAACCTGTGTATATTAAATTTAAATGTGCTGCATGTGTTTCTATTTTTTTTCTCCTAAATTATGTACAATGGCTATTACTTTTAAGTTATTTTTGTGCAATCATTAGCTGTTTAGTTTATTTTGTTTTTTTTAATCATTAATTCATGTATTTTGTGTTCCACGAATTTTATTTATATAAAAAAACCATCATAGTTAAGTTAAATTAAGGTATACCTAATGAAGTTGTTTGTAAGTTGTAACATATTCTGGTCAGAAAACAATTTTACAACGTTATATCAATTCGCCTTCATACTTTGAAGGTGTAAAATACATAGTGGATGTGATTTTTTTTTAATGTAAAAAGATCTATTTTTACAATGGCTATGTAAATGTGCCGGGGACGGGGTGAACGTCTCGGTACAGACCTATGTAATGTTGTAATGCAAGTATTGTATAGTTTGTACAAGGACAGTGTCGCTCGAAGGTGCCATATTGTATTGGCGCGAACATTTTCTAAACTGTTGTTCTGTAAATTTACTAGTATAATTTTCAAAAAAATATTTCTTTTGTTTTATTCATGTGATTCACGGGTCAGCTAAGCCCACAAAATTTGAGCCCGCGGGCTAAATTGATCACATACATGTTTGTTGGTAGTCATCTCGATCTATTCATTCATGGCTCGTACTGAGCCATGAATGAATAGATCTGTCGTAGAGCTGTCGTAGTGAGCTAAGATAATTCCTTTGAACAACTTTATGGGAGCACTAAAAACGCGAATTTTGTCCCTTTCGGCCACTTTCACAACTGGTTAAGAAAAGACACTACTAAGTGTGTTTTCACAACCGGTTGTGAAAAAATACTGAGAAGTGCATTTTCACAACTGTCAATCAAAAATACCATTTTTACACTATTCACTAAGCTGCGTCCATAATGGAGGTTCTATGTTGGACGGATAATTCTGATCTCGCACACTATCGTATGCTATTGATATCGAATATATATTTTTCCTTGTTCAGAGCCTACGTAACTTCAGAGATCTTGTACCCTTCTTGTTATTGATAGCATTCTTAATGCACTGCGGGCCGATTCGACCACGCAGACGAAACGTATTTGGTCAATTTAGCCCGCGGGCTCAAATTTTGTGCACTAACTTGACCCTGGAATCATTAATGTTAATGTCGCTTTATCCCTACGTTACACGCAAACATCGCTACATAGTATAAAACATAGTGGCCTCCCGCTGTCTGTTCCTATGTATGCTTAGATCTTTATGCGGTTTTCTTAGGGTAAACGTAGGGCTAGGAAACATCCATAGCATGAGGGAGTAATCATCTTCATGGGAAAATCGTAAATACAAATAAGGTCAGATTCATACACTCTCCTCGACTGGATTCAAGAGTCACGAATTTTCGAAGCACGTGTGATATTTAAAAGCGTAGCAGGAATTTGCTTGTCAAGAAATGCATGAGTTTTTCAGATTTCATACATAACCGACATTCCTAAGCAAGTTTTTAATTTAACAAACTTGTTTTTATAAATATCATCCTTAAGGTATTGATGGACTTGAGCTTGTAAAAGAACTTTGAGCATTCCCGGTTTTAGTATTTGTGGAACTTAACAACGCTAAAATTTAATTTTATCGATTTTTTTCTGTGATGTTCGCAAGAATCCTGATTTTGTTTGCTCAAGTTTGTCAACAACTAGATACCCTGATTGTCAGAACTAAAAGACGACTTTGGTGAAGAGAAAGGGACGGAGCAGTACATAATGTGAGCGTGTGGGAAAGAGACACCGGTATACATTTTTTACATTTAGCGACGTGTCGTGCGTGTTAATCGGGAGTTGGCATAGTGCTAATAGGAAAGAAAACTCGTGAACTAATGGCGCTAGTAGGGGTAAATCTCGATTGGTCGATCGTCACTAAGAGTTCGTTTGTTGCCAAACTTTCATTGGTTTCGTATAGGTAAAGCGTACGCAGCGCCATCTGCATTCAGCTCGACGTTTTCCTCATTATGGGGAATTTCCTTTGACGTTTTTTCTGACAGATTTTCGAGTGGAGAACTGTTATTACTGTCATAGTTTCCAAACAAAGTTTGACAGTAATAACAGTTTTCCGCCTGAAAATGCTGTCGGAAAAACGTCAAAGAAATTTCCCCATTGCTACAGCTACTGCCTCCCCCCTAGTTTGATCACCTCAGAGCGCCTGAACCAGTGTGAGAGTGCACTGCATGCCTTTATTATGGCGAACCCGTCTCGAATCTACAATCCAGTCTTCTATATAGTATAGTTGCTTATAAAAATCAATGCCATTTTTCGTTGTAATGTAACTCGATGCCTTTACCGATTTGGCTAAATTTTAAAGATTTTGGTCTTGAATTATTCGTGGAAGTCCAGAGGAGGGTTGTACGTAGAGAAAATTTTCGAAAAGTGACATCCACTGTTGAACACAGGCCACCCTGGAGGTTATACTAATTTTATATTCATATTAATAGTTAAGACAGAAAAACGTCTGTCGGGTCCACTAGTATAGTACCTACAGTTGCTTATTATGTCAGGTAGCGGGGTTTAGTGTGTCCCTATTCGCTGCGCGGGTCTTTAAGGGCTGGCCTTCAAGTACCTACCTGACCGCCTTCGTTCTATTAAAACAATAAACTGACAAAAATCTCACGTCAAACAATCATGTATGTAGGAAACGTCACACTACCGCCATCGTTGTTTATTATTAATTTGTGAAAATAAACTTAAAAATTTATGTAAAGCTACTGTCACAAATAGTGATATAAAATTTCGGAATGTGAAACTAAAAGAAAGCAACAAATTAGTATTAGGAATCTATTTTAAACGAACATGTTGGAAAAATCTTTTAAATCATACAAAACGTAGTGCATACGGCAAGGTTTGTATTCAGTATTTATTTTAGCGTACCTAAGTCTTAAATCTTGTGTCTGTATAATACTTCGAAAACTTGAGTGAATTTATAAGTCTTAATCATTTTTTAAAGAAACGCGCACTGACCTTATATTAATAGTTTGAACCGGGTGTTACGGCACGAATTTAACCAAAGATAAGCATTCAGCTTACCTTCGTTATTTTCCCGACGTTTCGACACAGTTACATGTGTCGTGGTCGCGAGCTGACGGTTTCCGGTTCAAACTATTAATATCCTACTAATATTATAAATGCGAAAGTTTGGATGGATGTTTGTCCTTCTTTCACGCAAAAAGTACTGGTCGGATTTGGATGAAACTTGGCAGTATTGTAGCTTATAAACTAGAATAGCATATAGGCTGTGAAGTATATTGGTAAAACAACGTTTACCAGGTCAGCTAGTAATTTATAAGTCTAGTTACTTAGCTACATTAAGTTTTTGTATTCCGTAAGGTGGCGCCCTTCGAACAATGAGTCGCACAAACAACTGCCCGCCGTGCGCCGCCGCCGCCCTCCCGCGGCAGAAGTACAAGGGTGTGGAAAACTTCTTGCGGAGGCTAGCCTTCAATCTAGGTCCGTGTGATTTGCCAGGGTAGCGAGAGTCTTACCTTTCTCTTCTATAACAATACGCACTGTTTAGCCTATGTAGAATTACGTGTTAACCATGTATCCTACCTACCTATTACATTAAATTCCAAACTCTAAATATTGATTACTTCCTTTCGGCCGCGTATGATACCAGAGTTTGGTAACCAGTATCATGCGAAGAAAAAACGATCGTCGTAAGATACTGGTATCCAAGTAATAGGAGTTATTACTTTTCAGATACCCTTCATCATGTAACATTCTGCCTATGAAACCAACTCGGAAAAACTTATCTGCACACATCAAAAGTGTCTAGAGATCAAGTACTTTAGAAGATTGCAATCAAGAATATATTTTACAAAAACTTAATTCATTCATAATTTATTTAAAGTGACAAGTCATTGATACAGGCATGGGGAATTAGGTAGGAGACCAAGTTTTTTTGGACCTAAAAATGTTCTTGATCCCTAGACACTTTTGAAGTGTGTATTTTATCTATCCAGCAGTATTTTGTACTTCCCATGAGATTGAACCAACCATTCACCCTAACTGTTATGAACAGTCGTTTTAAGCTTATTTCATTTGTAGGTAACTCGCCGTCGGAAACCGAGGTGAAAATAATCTCGTGCATCCCGATAGACGTGACTGATCTGCAACAGCGAATCGCGACCCTGGAACGCCAACTGGAGGAAGCGCAAGCGCAGACGTGTCCGTCGCGCTTGTCGGCGCCCTGTGTGCACGCCGCGCTCGTGCGGCACGCGCTGCGCAGCCGCTCCTCCGCCGGGTACCTCGACGGGATCGACGGCAGCGGCTCCAGAGACACGCCCCCGGCGCCCACCGAGCCGGCGAAGACAACCAGTGACAAAGAAATCGATAACTGCCGCTTCAAGAAGAAGAAGCCACCGAAGGTGCGAAAGCAAAAAGAACATCTCGTGTATTTTGCGGAGGCAACGGCGTCGCCTTTCTTATACAGGAAACATAAAGACAAGAAAATAACTAATAGGGAAAGCGAGCAGAAACCTGTTGATGAGCCGTTCAGCTCGTCGTACCTGTCGAGCGTGGTGCGGCGTCAGTACGCGGCGGTGCGCGGGCGCTCGTCGGCCGGCCAGCTGTCCGCGCCCACCTGCCGCGACACGGCGCCGCCCGCCGAGCCCCGCGCCAAGCCCTCCTGCTCCTACGGGAACTTCCAGGACCTCGACCAGCACTGTTACAACACGCCGTATGTGCCCACCACCAAGCCCACACTACAGGTACAAATGGGACGGGCCTATGAAGACTCGGCATTTCGCCGCAACAACCAAAGTTATTATGATGACAGATTGTACGACGTAATCCCTGTAAAGGAAAGGGAAACTAAGAAGAAACACGCCAAGATGAAGTCATCAGTCTTGGATGCAATGGAGAATTTGTACCGGCGGCCACCGCAGAGAGTACCCAGGGTCGAGCCCTTCATCGTTAATTACCACACATACGTGCCCGAGGATAGGGTTCATCATCACAAGAAAATGTCTAGAAAGGAGCATGTGCACAGTAAAAGACACCACAGCCTTCCTCGATACTACGTTGATGACTGCAGAGATTATGAACGTTACTACGACTATGAAGACGAGCCGTCCAACAGCTGCGTCGTGGAGTGCGGCGACGTGTACAAGAAACGGCAACAGGGTATAAACTTCATCCGGCAACCAAACCCCAGGCAGAAAATAAAAATATTTAACTTTCCAACAAAACGATCAACAAACGCGAAAAGAAATACCGAATGTCAAGTCACTAACGCGCCGTCCTTGAATAAACCAGAAGAGGTAAAGAAAACCGAAGAGACGTTGAACCAAATTAAGAGCATTTTACAGACGGTACTGAACGAAGTAAAACACAGTTCACTGATACAGCAAAGTGCGTCGGTCAATGAGAAAAAAGACGCCGTCGTGCAAAAAGGCGCATCTCAGGGGAACATGCAGACCTACTCCAGCTACATGAACTGTTACGACTACGGTTCGTTTAACATGGGACAGTTTCCGGCTGCGGCATACCGAGGTATGGACGCCAACGTGTACTCTATGCCGTACGCCGCGCTGCGGTGCGCGCCGCACGTGCCTCTGATGCCACCGTGCGCCGCGTGCGGCCGCGCCCCGCCCCCTCCCCCGCCCCCACACCCGCCCCCGCACCGCCGCGCCGCGCCCCGCGCTGTCGCTGCCACCAACACCGAGGACAATGCCGACACAGAGACGCAAAAACTCATCAAAGAGATATACAAATCTATGGCACTCAACATTAAGAACAACTCCGACACCATCTACAAGTGCGCAACGCATAAGCAATCTTCAGACATCAAAGCAGTTGACAATAGAGATTTGCAATCGGTCGATAACGCTTTAACAAATGAAGTAGATAAGAAGAAGATTATAACGACAGTGATGGACGTGCCTAATATAAGCAAGATGTACAGCAGCGCTACTGCGAGTGGCACCACTGGGAGCAAGGCGGGTAATAAGAGCGAGACGGAGGACGCGGGGCGGCGGCGCCGGCGACCAATGGCGCGGTCCAGTGAGGCCACGGTGACGCCAGCCGCGGAACGTGATCGCGGCCACAGAAGACAAGCGTATCGGACGCAGTCCTCCTCCTCGGAGTCCGAGTCAGAAGCCACGGAAGACACTGCTACAGCCTCTGTGGCTGCTCCTGCCCCCAGGGAAAAGAGTAAGGTACGTTGGTACTAAATTCAACAGCAAATCAGTAGAGACATCCATAACTACACACATCAAAAGTGTCTAGAGATCAAGTACATTTTAGAAGATTGCAATCAAGAATATATTTTACAAAAACTGAATTCATTCGTATCAAAATGTGGTGATAAGTCATTGATACAGGCTTGGGGAATTAGGTAGGAAACCAATCCAGAAGATTAGGTTTGATTTAAATAATTTTTAGAGCTAAAAATGTTCTTGATGCCTAGACACTTTTCATGTGGGTACATAAAATATAACTTGATATTTTTCCAGGTGCAAGCAAAGACAACAGTAAAGAAAGGCATCTTCACGAAAATGAAATCAATGTTCAATAAGGAAAAGGGCCCGCAGAAGAAGCAAATCGCAAAGAAATTGTCGAACAAAGCTGACGAGGAGGAGTCAAGCGACTCCGACTACCAAACCATAGATAGCGTCCACGCGGGCACCAGGCGCGCGGCACACTACCCCGCCAGGTACCAAAGAACCGATAACAGGCAGCAGCAGAGAGCCGACCCTGCGAGGGGACAAAGAGACGCCAGAGATCAAAAAGCAGTAACCATAAGTCCTGAACACACGAGATATCACAGAAGTGAGTCCGCTAGACGCGTGATAGCTGATTCGTCGAAATACCGACCTGCTAAGACAGTTCATTCCAAAGTGAGGCACTTTTCGCCGTCGTACCGCGACGCCAGGCAATACCAGGAGAGGAGCAGGCGAGCGCAGTTGGAACAGGAGTACCGGCGGAAATGGGCCGAAAAGGTGGCGCAGCAGAGAGCGCAACAGAAAGGCATAAACTTCCAACACAATGCCGTCAAGAGCCCGTACCATCAGACGGTGGAGGCGAGGTACGCTGCCGTACATTACCCTCAAAGATCGCCGACGGTCGTCATCAAGAAATATACCGAAGCCCCCACGAATGCGCCGCCCACTAAGCCTCCTCCGACCAAAGCCATGAAAACGTCCGGTAACGCGAGCGCACTCGGTTGGCTCAAGCGACATAACGTCAAATGCGGAAAAGAATTGAAGAAAATTCTACTTGAAAGTTAAGACTCTGATTGGCTTATTCCGAATATTTACTCAAGAAATTCCACCCCAAGGTGGATAGTGGGAA
This sequence comes from Conopomorpha cramerella, assembly GCA_012932125.1. Taxonomy (NCBI): domain Eukaryota; kingdom Metazoa; phylum Arthropoda; class Insecta; order Lepidoptera; family Gracillariidae; genus Conopomorpha; species Conopomorpha cramerella. The sequence continues at coordinate 1,982 of SJJU01072947.1, read as the reverse complement.
AACACGCTTCCAAGAATCCACCTCGTCATATAAATTCAATTGTCAATTTTGTAGCAGGGTGGATAATCGATCGCGTTTTTTCCGAATATTTACCCTGGGGTACACTTTCCGGGGTGGATAGTGGGAATAATTCCTCTGATTGGCTATAGTTTTTTAAAGTGATCGTAATGATGTGATGTTATATCTTGTTCGTTTTACAATTAAAACAAGTGTTGTTTGAATTACATGTACATTTATTTCATTAAACACTGAACACCGTTTCGCGGTACTTTGAGTTATTTAGGAAATGATTTGAAACATAATTTCCGGCAAATAATGTAGAATTTACAAAAAGTTAAATTTGCAAAATGTTTGATTTCCAAAATACTTGAACTCAAAATGTTGGATTTGCACAATGTTGAATTATACAAGTAACAACCTTTTCACTTAACTACTACCTCGTCTAATACTGGAAGGAACTAAAAGAAAATATTTGGTTTATTTCATTATTTTAAAAAAAGACGAAAAGTAATATTTTCAATTTTGAGGCGAGGAAACACGAACTACTGACACTAGGGGTTTTATGTTTTTTTTTATGGGTAGGAAGGGCTAATTCCAAATATTTACCCTAGCAAATCCACCCCAGGGTGGATAGTGGGAAAACACGCCTCCAAGAATCCACCTCGTGATATAAATTAAATTTTCAATTGTATGGCTGGGTGGATAATCGAACGCGCATTTTCCAAATATCTACCCCGGGGTAGATTTACAAGGTGGAAAATCGGAATAAGCCGTGGGCATTCAACAATTTGATCCAACATTTAGTATATTAAACTTTCTATAAATTTTAGAAAATAATAGAATTCCACTCTTCATATTGGCCAATGTAGTGGTAGCCTATAAGTAAGAGAAAATTTTAGTGTGTGAATGTATCTCTTGTTGGCCTTTCTCTCGTTGGTCCTTAATAAAAAAATAAAAATTCAACATTATGTGCCGGAGGGCACAGTAATGACAGTTATCCGCCGGAAAATATGTCAGAAAAACGTCAAAGAAAAATTCCCCATTCGTGTTAACATTGAACACTAATTTTGTAACATCAACTTCTTAAAATCGATAAGATCACACCTACTGCTACAACTTCAGTAGTATTTGTCCTTGTCCAGGTCCACGGCCGCGAGGTACTTCAAATCCTCTATCACGAACCTGTAAATAACGTACATTATTACATCAGTACAAAGTCCAAGACAGCGCTCCAAGAAAGACACGACAAGACATACCAGGCACTGCGATTGGTTGAAACAAGCTGAGTCGCACGATATGTGACATAGCAGCCAATCATAACAGGGCTTATAACCGGTTAAACCGGTTAATTAACCGTTTTATACCGGTTAATAACGATTAAGCTCCGAAGTTTGGTCATGTTTTTAAATGTTTAAAACGGGTATTATAGCGCGAAGATTAATCAAAGACAAGCATTCAGCTTACCTTCGTTCGGGCGGAGAACTGTCATTACTGTCATACTTTCCAAACAAAGTTTGACAGTAATGACAGTCTCCGCCCGAAAATCTTTCAGAAAAACGTCTAAGAAAATTCCCCATTGCACATTACATTACAAGTAATAATCATACTTATAATGGTATGAGAGAAATGATGGTCACCCTACAAACTGATATTACAAGTAGTGTGACCATACGCACAAGCTTACCTATAGAATATCAAAGGTAGCGGGGCAGTGGCTAGATGGAACAGCGCGTGAGCATCCCAACCCAGCAGTGGGGGGAAGTCCAGCAGCTCCAGGCTGAGAGCGGCGCCCGACCACAGAGTGAACACCACCATGTTGACGGCGTACGTCTTGCCCATCAGCACCTCCCGCAGCGACCACAGCAGCCATATTACTGATGCGCATGTTCCTGAAGTAAAACAATTGGAAAATAGATACACACATCAAAAGTGTCTAGGGATCAAGTGCATTTTAGAAGATTGCAATCAAGAATATATTTTAC
>SJJU01072946.1:0-15811 GCA_012932125.1 Conopomorpha cramerella | reverse complement strand
TATATTAAAGACAACCACATCAAAATCCGATGCGTAGGTCTAAAGATCTAAGCACACATAGGAACAGACAGCGGGAGGCGACTCTGTTTTATACTATGTAATGATAAGCGAAGGATATTATAACGCGACATGTGAGATTGACAGATTACCTGGGACATAGATTTTATTTTATGAATATCCCACGGGAACGAAAGATGGAGATAAAGGCCACAGTACGTAACCACTGGCTACCCTATACTTTTTTCACAGGTCGCTTCTTAAGACAATCATTGTAAGAAATATAGGCTGTATTATATAGCTATTAAATAAAGTCCAATAAAAGGTAATGATATTCGAAAATCGAGCGAAAAATAGCGCTATTCACTTCGCATTGGCAAGAATGAAAAGCTCTAGGTAGCATCAAATATAAAGCGTTATCGATTAAGATATGATACGTCGACGATTGAAAGAAATAAGCAATCTTTTGAATATCATTCACTCCATCACTCGTTCCTTCACAGCGGCGAAAGGGGGTTCATGAGATATATAAAGAACGTTCAGATATCCGAGAGCCGATATTGAAAACGTATCAGTGTTGCGTACGCCTTTCGATATCGGCATCAAAGACCGTTTCGTAACTAAAAAAATAACATTATCGAATACTCGTTTTGTATCGACCTTCTCCTTTTTTTCTCGCCTCGTGCACTAGTCGGAATGAGACAGTGTAAATTTGTCGCTTGTACGTGGTACGGGGGTCTTGCATTTCGTAATAAATCATGGAGGGCTCGAGTGTCATACGATAGGATTTCTCGGAGCTTGCCTATTCAGCACTGCGGCAGCGCTTCGAAAATACTCGGAGTATGGGGGAGTTTTCTAGTACTTAGCAGTGTTTATTTTTATTTTATTTCGTTGTCCACAAATGTTCCCATACTATCCTAATGCGAAGTTTAGTTATTTTATTACCGTAAATACATTAGTTAATATACTCAGATATCGACTTCTTATTCCTGTTTTCACCATAATGAACACAACAACAACACAATAAAGTACTATTTCATAGCAATATTAGCAAAGCAAAGGCACTTGCTAAGCAAATATCCATTCACCGTGTTAGCGTATAATAAAATAACTTTAAACCAAAAAGAGCCGACTTCAGCCAGTAAAATATTATGACTTGTGGTTTTGTTATGAACGCCATTGTCGGACACTGACACAGACTGAACAAAATTTTAATGGGACTAATGAAAAGAATCATCCACATCGGTTCACCCAGTAAAAAGCTTTAAGGTAACAAACATAAAAAAATACCGTCGAATTTAACCTCCTCTTTTATTGAAGTGGGTTAATAACACAGCATTATCTAAATAAAAATATTCCTCAATGCATCTTATTCTTATGCATAGCGTTTATCCCCGTTGTCCCGGAGGGTCCAGGTTCCGCTATAATTTATTTATTGGGATTCTATAGCTATTACCGGGCCGACGCCCATCCGGTCCCGAAACTCTACGGGGAAGCGAACGGCTGAAGACAGTCTGTATCTGTGTCAGTAGGGTCGAGACAGTAGCCGTGACCCACGGCGGCACAGGGGGATATCCCACGTAAGCCCTTAGGCCACGGTAGCAGACATTCCGTATTTTCAATACAGCCTTCACTCACAATAGTTACAGTTAAACTTAGTGCCCTTGAGCTGTTCACCAGTTAGCAGTGGCCTGCACACCATATAGGCAAAAAGACACTACCTACCTTAGTAAGTATTTTGCTTACCCGACCTAGTAATAGAGTTATTGCTAGATCTTTTTTTGTTGTACTCACGACATAGGCTAACGAAGGCCCTGTGTTTTATGGTAGATAGGTAGGTACCTGTGTTTCGTAGACAAGTTACCTATACATAGGTGTCAATCCTTGGGGATTACTGCCTACCTTGTCGTAAAAGCCAGTGCACGCCACTGCCAGTTAGGGATGCATCCGGCCATCTAGTATTTGTTAAATTAGTATTAAGTCACATTTATGTGTAGTACTTAGATGTAAGCCCTGAAGATTTGAAAAGATGCCAGTTTCTTCCCGGTTCTTCTTGCCAGTAAAAGAAATTAATTCGAACCGGGGAATTTTACTTTTGTTTTTAAAATCATAAATGACTTTCATTAAGCTTTCTGTTATAGCACTTATAACGATGAAGAATAAAATAATTTCATTTCATTTCATTCAATAAAAAACATCTCTATTTTGAGGATTAGTAGAGATACTACTACTACGTGCATTCTACATCTCATTATATAGTAAAATAAAATAAATAAATACACTTCACGCCTTTTAATCCCAAAGCGGGGTAGGCAGAGGCACTTGCTTAATAAGCAAATGCCCACGGTTCACCAAGCGTATATAACCTAACGTGATATGGGGTGAGCCCATCGCCGTTATGTCGCTCATTATATTGTGTCGTGCCGTATTGAAAATCGTTTATTAAGGCTACTATTTAACATAATTCTCAATCCTTTTTTGCGTTCTACAATGATACCTTATAGGTGGCTAGTTAATTATTAGTGCAATTACGTTGTAGATCCTGATGGGCAGCGATATGGCGTAGGACAGTAAATAGTTATAGTACACTTGTTCATAGTGATAAAAAAAAGATTTAGAATAGGTACATTGTTGTGTTGTTATCAATGTAACATACATTTATATGACATTGTGAAACATTAATCATGAATAAACTTATTTATTTGTGTATATGCCGTGTGATGACGGCCAATAGAAACCACAATACTACTGCGATCGCCAACCCGCCTGCCAAGCGTGGCGATTATTGGCATTACTCCCCAATTGATCGTGAAAATCATTGGGGGAGGCCCTCGTCCAGCAGTGGACGTCATGTGGCTAGTGATGATGACGATGATGATTTATTTATAACGATTATTCCATTAGATAGTGATCTATCAAGCACACAAAGAACAGTACAAATATGTTCCTCTAAAATAAACGTAACGAAATTCCAACGCAAATTGTTATTTTTTTTAAATATTCTGGAACGGAGATTGCACGAGGATAGTCTCTCCTGGGTGTGTAATCAAATTTTGACTGAACTATTTCGTTTAAAAAATACACCGTGTCGCGTAAAATCCCCGCCAATCTACTGGGAGGTCGTGTGCTGTATGGAACAAGCTAAGCTGGGTATTGGTGCAGTGAAACATCGACGCATGCGAAGTTAACCCTTTCGCTGACACATCCCGCCTGTCGATGAGGTAACAATAAAACATCTATTGCCTTAAGTCGAGTGTCAACGGCAGTGTTAAATGACTTTTATGGAAAAAAGAACCGAGTTCAACCAGTAAAAAAATAAGACTTTGTTTTTCTCATGGATGTCATTGGCGGAACTGACCAAAATTTAAATGGAACGGGAAGAACCAGTTTTGAAACAAATAAAAATAAAATCTGGCTACTGAACGTGTACCAAAGGGACTCTTTTTCAGAGCCTATATACGCAACGCAACGCTTGTACGGTGAATGACAACATCGTGTTGAAACCTGCACACCACAAGGTGTGTTAACCCTAAAACGGCGATGGGCTCACCCCCTGTCACGATAGTTTAAATACCCTTGGTGAACCGTGAGCATTTGCTTTAGCAAGCCCTGCCTACCCCACTTTGGGATTAAAAGGCGTGAAGGGTATTTATTTTTTTACTTATTTAAAATAGAATCATCTGACCACATCGCTGCTTAACATCAGGCAGGATGGTGGTCAAACGTTTGTTCATAGTGATAAAAAAAATCGGTTCACCCAACGAAATGTTTTGAGGTAACAAACATAAATAAAAATATCTCTCCTTTTTCAATAGCCGGTTAAAAAATACAGTGTTGCGTAAAATCCCAGCCAATCTAGTGAGATCTGGTGTGTTATATTGAACAAGCTATGCAGAATATTGGTGCAGTAAAATATCAACGCATGCGATGTTAAAATACGGAAACTCCGAGATGTTTTACGAGAAGTTATTAAAAAAACTTATTACGAGCTCAATGAAAAACAGTAAAAGTATTATTAAAATACGCAGATAAAACCACGAACGCGAGTCGTTAAGTTAAGGGGTATGTAAAAGTTCAATAAGTTAGCCAGCTGAAGGGATCTGCGTACTTGATATGAAAAATAGTTTAGACCCAATCCATAATGTTATTAGCATATATTTTTTAAAGAATATAGAACCGAAATCAGCCGCCCGCCTAAACATTTTTTTTAAAGATCCCCTCGATTTATCGGGTTTACCAGAATCAAAACCCTGATTTTCTTAACACGAGACCACCTTGGAAATATATTATTTCCCGAAAAGAAATCATAAAATACGATTCATAAACCACGAAGTTATTTACGAACAAACATAAGAAAAGCATTATACAGTCGAATTGAGAAATACTTCTTGTACGAAGTCGTTTAGAAAGGTGAACTTCATTTGTTTACGTGCGTTATTTAAAATCGATATTTATCTATCGAGTGCAACGTCATCATCAGCCACATGACGTCCACTGTTGGACGAGGGCCAAACCCAATGGTTTCCCTGACCATTTGGGGGAAAATGCCAATAATCGCCACGCTTGGCAGGCTGGTTGGCGATCGCAGTGGTGTTGTGGTTTGACTCACAGAGTACATTGCTGCCCGTCCTCTGGAGAACCCTTGGTTGCCTCGCACAGACCCCCACGACGAGAAAATCTAAAAGGCGTGCAGCAGCGCATTTTTTTTCTGCACAGATATGTGCAAATCAATCCAATAGTATACAATACTTATCAAATAAGTTAGCATAAGTCTGCTATGAAATGCGAATTATCCTACATTTCCCTAATGAAACGTAACAATCCTAACTAAGAGTGCTATTTGTCTCCCTCTAATTGTTTACTTCGCGAGTTATCTGTGAAAACAAGACCAATATATTCTGTGTAATGGGTGAAATATATCCTTTGTGCACATTCCGAAGTCAAGCGACTGAGATAATAGAGCTGAGACCTAAGTTAATTATTTATAGCCACCAACATTATGCCCTTTAGCTAATAACTCTAGTTAGGCCAATATCTATACTAATGTTAAAACAGACGTAAGATTTGATTATTTGTCTGGCTGCAAAACTACTTGACCGATTCGAAAAATTATTTCAATTTATTAATAGTTTAAACCGGGTATTACGGCGCGAATCTAATCAAAGCATTCAGCTTACCTTTGTCTTTTGTTTAATTTCGAGAACAATAAACTACTAAAACAATCGCGCGTTACTTTAAAAAAAATTTAATATTGCCAATCTACGCAATCCTTGGTGAACATATACACAAACAACATTTTTCCCGAAATTTCCATGGCATAGATAAGAAAACATACGTGAGTGCGCGGTATAATTAATGTTCCTATATAATAATCGAGTTGTACTAGTATAAGTGAGAGTCTCTAAGTAATGTAATTAGAGCACAGAAATTGAATATACCGTGCATTTTCCATGTATTTAAATGTTTTAAAAGTGTTGTAAGGTTACTTGGAAGTAATCGCTGTAGGCAATATGATTGTCTTTCCAGTCTTACCATTATCACTTTTGGGTACCACTTAAAGGTTGAACTATTATTCTTCTTAACCTACGAAAAACGGAGGTGTTTTTTTTTATTGACCAGTGAACAAGCGTTTGATCACCAGGATGGTGGTGCCTGGTATTAAGCAGCGATGTGATCTACGATGGAGCACACTTGTGCATTAGGTACCTACCTATTATTTACCCTTGGAGTGGACGTCAAGTCAAGTTTTTTCTTAAAACAAAAGTACTTTTTACTTTACCCTTGTTACATCCTTGTGTCGGTGCTGAGATGAACTTCCTCAACGTCACGGCTCTACCTATTTACTTCCTACTTTCCTCCTCGCTATCCAAGCGCTTCAAAATAAGAAATGACAAGACATTTAACGCTTTGCGATTTGTTGAAACAACATGAAATTGCACTAAACGTGAAATAACAGCCAATCATAGCGCGTTTCGGAACTTGGGGCTACATTGATCCACGGGGTCACTTTGATCTGATGCATTAATGTTTATTCTTTGCCTAATTTCAAAGTAGACTCCTGCTTTTTTATTTAATAGAATCCCTCTTTATTTAGGTACTGTAAAGAATACAAAAAAAATATTTCTTGGGGTCAATGGCATCACTTTCTTGACGACTCGTCCTAGGTCTCGACGACAAGGGGCCATGACTGCTACATTCTTATTGTTATAAGACGATGTGCATCGCTATATTACTACACCTAACATGTCAAGGCTAATGCGCCCTGACAGTTTCTTATATTTCCGCATTAAGCGCAAGTTTTTCCATAGATCTTACAAAACAGACACGGTAAAAAAAATATTAACGGATTAAAAAAGTGCGAAATTGTTGCTGATATATTTGTCAGTAGACTTTATTTTGTAAAAAGATCACATAGTTTCAGGAATCATCTTGAAAAATTATACAAGGAACACAATGAGTTTACGTTTCCACCAGCCATACATTCACACTACCACATGTTCATGTTCATATTTTTGTTTTGGTCCAAAACGGACAGAGGCGTGTTTGCATTTATACCTCTTAATTCACATTGTTTGATACTGCAATGCCAGAGCGATGCAACTACGTATTTTTCCCCTTGGACGGAATTCGAACAACGTAAAAGGACGCACCTAAACAGCATTTTATACTAACTTTTCCGTATACCTACACATGTAACTGTTATAGTAATATTCACAAAATAAAACACAAGCGAGCACGATCCGCGATTTTATCCACGTAGTAGTTTTATAGACACATTATTTATTTCCTATCCGTTTCATGTAAAATGTATTAGATAATGTATTTCTTACAGCAGAAACGTTTTTGTTTATAATATATACAGATTTCTGCATAGCCAAGTCATGTTGTTTGTGCGTGAACTGGTTTAATATTTCATACAAACTTTTAACACTTCGTATAAACATTTCAAAGTGTCTGGCTTGCAGTTGTTTCGGATAGACGATCATGAATGAGTGAGTGATAGGTATTCTTTTTTTTCAGGTGGAAGGGTGCAAGCACTTCAAATTACACTGATGTGGTCCCGATACTTCGAAGTGCTTTGTTGCGAAATACATTTTGTTTAATCTTAGTACCCCATAAGTCATTGGACGTGACATTGGCGCTACCAAGGTATTTTCACTAGGTCAGCTAAATGTCAGTCAAGAGTGCTTTGAACAATAAATAGTGATAACCGTTGAGGTTCGGTCTTCCGGTTTATCCGAACTGACTTTTAGGATAAACCGAGACAACAACACGAAAAACGATGCAGGAGTGAAAGGGTAATATTTTCTGTCCCTTACTGCGTAGCACGGTTTGCTCCGAACTGTCAGTCGGACAGACGTGGTAGTAAAAGTGACAATTTCGACTCCTTCTAGACACTTCTTCATCATTTCCATACATTTCGTTGGAAGTTGAAGGACACGGCTTGCAAGTCTGATTTCTTGAAAATATCTATTCTCACAGCCATCTAAACCTTGTTGAGGCCCCGTCCTGTATAAAAAGATGTAAATACGTTCCCCTAAATAAGGGTCACCCATTTTTAATAATTTGAATCCACATAACGACCCTCTAATCCGTAAAAACACTTATATTAGACCGACGCGCGACAAATGACACCCAACAGTGATGGATGGAAGTCACACACAAAGTTAATTAAGCTTAATTGATCGATAGGACCTAACGGCGCTCATTGCTAAACGTCGACCAAAAACTCGGATGAATTTCCGAAACACGCTCTTATTTTTGGCAATCATCATTTAAAGCACATTTGTCCCACATGTGAATTGTAGGTAGGTACTTGTAGTTACTCATTGCCTAAACCTGCACGCACAATAGGCGTATAGGACGTCGAGCTACGGAAAAAGCCCCGTAACATCTACATCTTGCCTAAACCTGTAATAACAAATAAGTACGTAACTTACAGCAAAAATGTGTAAATCTATATAACAAGGTGTGTGAGCTGCCAAGCTAACTAAGTAATTACAAACTAAATAAATCAAAACAATAACAGTATGAGAAAAAAATATGAATCGATACTAACCTAATATACCTACTAACTATTAATATAATCGGCAGTAATTGTCAGAAAGATTGATAAATATTGTTTTACTTGGCACCGACTTCAATATTTTAAAAATAATTATTTAATTAAGTATTTTTATTAAACAAACTTAAATGAAAATACGTATAACTTTGTAAGAAGTAAATTTATTTTTTACCTTTTAGTTTATGGGTTGAAGTCGGTTCTTTTTTTGCTAAAACTAATAACTAATAAAAAAAAAAAAAAATTTTCTGTCTCCGTCCCACAACATTCACTCCCTCACTAGCCCCTCTCAGCTTAATAAGTGAAGTCTTGCCACAACTACCGGCTAAGAATGAAACTTTGAGATTAAAAAATCGAGTTGAAAAGTTATTATTGTAGTGAAATTAAACTTGCGAGTGATACCGAGTGTTCAGCGGACTTCTTTCCCCTGGTATTAATTCTGCATGAACATTTTTCAAGTCGCTACGACGTGCGAAGTGTCTGTATATAATACAATACTGTTCTTGTACTTGCGACTACGTTCACGTAATTAAAAAAGACGTTTTTGGAAACGAACATAAGGATGTCTTTCGAGTAACTTGTATTATAGCGAGTGTCTGGAATAATTAACAATATACTTATTGGTAGGTATGGGACGGGGGGAATTTGTTTAGATGTCTTTGCCCATCCCGCTTTGGGATTAAAACGCGTAAAGTATGCATTTATTTTCTCGTAATACATGTATTTATAGACAATTGCATACATTGCTTTACAACCATTTCTTAAACCGACAATAAGGAAGAAGTGGTGTAATTTTGAAACGAAAAGTATTATTCTAAAGGTACTGATTCTTGTAGGAACTCGATACTTACTACTCGGAACACTTTAGCGTGAGTAATAATTATACTTCCTACAACCTACAGTATTCTTTTTCTCGTACAATACGAGATTTTTAGCGTTTCGCGAAAACAGCCTGCTTTTGCATTCGGGCGTTTTTTTATGAACAGCTCGAGGCAAACGGTCGACAAAACAACGGAAGTACAGCAAGTGTTGCACTGATGGAAATCAAAACGAAATCGCAGAACAAGCTTACGAACCGCAGTGCGGTCCGTGGTCGACTTGCAGTTTCCAGTTATGAAGCATTTACACGAGGCCAGTCCAATGGGACTATTCACTAAGCCAAGTCACGATGGCCCACAATCTGGTTAAGTAAATGAACTGTAGACAGTTCATAGCACTGAATTATCCCTATTCACACGAGGACAGTATTGGACCGGCTAAAAGGGTTTCCTGTAAATATTTATTTCATAAAATATTTTCTGCAGCGTAGCTTACGTACCTTCCTGCATGCCCATAAAAGAGCACTACATTCCATGTTCATATTCAAATAGATTGAAGGCATGGTTGAATGAAACAGGGGAAAGGTAATTGCAGTGTGAACCAACCAGCCAAATTTTATATAAAAGATAGTCGTGTTGGTTCCACTATTTATAACGCAAGAGCGGTTGAACAGATTTGGCTGAAAATTTGTGGTAACGTAGTTTAGAACCAGGTGAAGGACATACTTTTGATCCCGTTCCTATGGGACGCGTCGCTATATAGAGTTTGTATGACGAATTAATACTGAAACTACGCGAATGAAATCCCTGGGCGTCCACAATTTTTTTCATAAAACCTTTCGCTTGTACATGACACAAAAATCGATACTAAAAATTGTTACTACTACAAACAGTACTACAAACAGAGCTATTAGAAAATATACTTTAGCAGTCCTAACTATAGTGTAGGCTGCTATATACTTTGGAAATTTCGTCAATTGACCATTGAGCAATTAAGACCAATTACAATTTGGCCGTTCTATTGATACTGTAATACAAAGTGAGGGGGTGACCATTCTTCCAGCACTTGAGTTGTAAGGGTGTTGTGATCCATATACCGATAACGCATTGTAAAGCAGATTTACATTGATGTTTATACTTATCAGTAAGTATTATTATCATTATCCGACACGCACAAATCAAATTAGTGTTGTTTTAAGGAAAACTGGGATTAAATCAGAAGAAAGCGAGCGTGATGTACCTACGCACGGAGGTGAAAGTGATGAATCAGGATTCATAGCAAATGAGCCTTACTTGGAGATTTATAACGCTGTCTTACTGTGTAACAAGCACTCTATGTTGGGTGGGTTATCTTTATACCCTGTAATCATTACCGACTTAATAAGGGAAAGTTTGAACGCTAAGCTCAGAAAGGTAAGATACAAACCAATCGTATTTAAAATGTAAAAAAATAAAGAAAAATAATTACTAACAGTAATAACACAATAAAAAAAACATTCACAATCTTGTTATTATATAATTTACAATGAAATTAATGAGTATGCAAAAAAGTATACTTCACGCCCTTTACTTTCAAAAGTGCAACAAAAATTACATACACCGACGTACGTAATCCGCAATAGGAGTCGGACAGAACCTTAGGACCCCAAGGATTCTTCAGCCACATTCATAAAAATAAAAATAAAATAAGTCAAAGAAATATAAGTAAATCTTCAGATGCAAGTTGCTAGTTTATGCCCTGAATGAACCTAAATCTCTAGACCCCATAGTCGGCTCCTACAATATGCCAGGAAAAAAGGTAGCTAATACATTCTATTTACATACCAGATCAGCCACCATAGGATTATAATATACATATATATATATAGCTGTCTGTCAAACATTTTGTTTTTTCCATAGGAAGTCGCCTTTGTCCCCCGTGTATTGCATGAGATACAACGTTTAAACCTTCCCTGGACTTCCACGTGTAATTCAAAACCAAAATTAGCCAAATCGGTCCAGCCGTTCTCAAGTTTTAGCGAGACTAATGAACATCAATTCATTTTTGTATAATAGAGATATATAATAATTTCGTTCATGCTTTCAGTTTTAATACCAAAGAGAGGTAGCCAGAAACACCTATTCTAATGTAATCCAACATTCTAGGTTAGGGGTTACCATACAACAACATTGTAACCGTATAATTTAACCACTTACAACCCTTAAGAGTTTGTATGTCTATTTAGGCATGTTATGTGAGATTAATTCATGTTTTTTTAGGACCATATCGGAGGTCACCGGCACGTTTCACGAGCGTCCACTTAATGTAAAGGACCAGTTTAATAGCGGAAGAAAAAGCAACACGTGTACAAAGTGAATTATTTACCTCCATTGAATAATCTATTCACGTTACTAAAACTTACTTAAAGTTGGTGTATTTCTTTAGAGATCCGTACTCAAAAGGTACACAGAGAGCAATAAAGGACGGTGTCATAGTATATCAGTTTTATCTGTCACTCGACATAATTTTTAATATACAATATTAGAAATAATAAAGCTCGAAGGTCTTACCCAAGCCGAAACAAAAACATTTTTTGAGTATTTTCTCCGCGAGTCTTTGTTATAAAGAAAAATTAAAAAGTTGACGCTCACTTAAATTTCTGTCTACTACTAGTACTGCTTTGTAACGGTAGACTTCCTGATCACAATTAACAAAATAAGTTTAAAAAAAACATGAAGTAAAAGATCGATAGCTGAAATTTTAGTAGGAATTTGATGGGAAACGCTTTGATATGAGCTTAGGTAGTTAACAATTCATAGAACGGAACCTTTCGTTGCTAGTACAACTCGCACATGAACTATTTTTTACTCCATTCCTGCTGTAGGCTGTAAAAAATGTAGAGTAGGTATTGTTTCGCTATAGCCTAGAGGCAGAATCACGTTTTGTTACAAAAAAAAAGTATCTCAAAGGGGCCTAATCTTGTAAGCGTTTCGGAACCTTTTTGTTAGCACCCAAGGCACAATTTTATTTCGTATTTTTATCATGTTTTGTAAGAAAATAAAAACGGCTGTTTCTTCTTTGCCAGTCACGATCGGTCTTACCATGATTGGCTATTGTACTAGATATTAGAATATAATATATGAAGGATCGTGTTCTAAAAGAGACGTGATATACAAGTTATTTGTACAATCATTTAAAAAAGACGAGAGAGAGCTCTCTATAGCTTTATCGAAAACTAGTGAACCGGGCCGTCTTACTTCTGTCTTAACTATTAATATTAATTGATGTGAATAAGTATGATTTCCCGTATTTTTCATAAGAACCTGACCTGGTCCAACTGAGATTTGCGCATAACAACATATCTTGCGATTCATTTTACTAATATTCCGTTTGACCATCTGGGGTAAGCTGCGTTGTGTCCTACAATGAAGCTTTCGTTTCCCTTCTGGAAAGCATACAATCAATGTGAGCATAAAATCCGGGTCACATATAAAACTTCAATAAATTATTTAATTCAGAAAATGGTAATCTTGAACACGAGAGCACATACTTATGACATTCAATTTCGCTTTTTTATTAACTTTAAAAAAACAGTTCCTTTTACTCAGCTAGCTCTCTTCGATTGCGAGATATTTTGATGAATTTTGGACACAAAATCATGTGTGACCCAGAATGTTTGATCACGAGTTTATTTACGCTTAAAGGCCGAAAAAACTGCAACTCAGTCCCGGCGCTGAACAAAATGTACACCAAAACATTCCAACAAAGATCTACTGAACAAAATAGGGAAATAAATAGAAGAGCGTGACTGTTCGGTATCCTTTACCTTTTATTATACATTGTAATGTTATTGACCTCTACTACAGTACAAAATCTTTATATCCTCAAGTTCACCTTAAAATAGTCTTAGAGGTAAGTTCTGTATCGATTTGTAAGCTGCCACTTCATTTTGTCCATTATTCATACAACGTGTAGGTACATAATTTCCCTGATCGTATTTAATGAATGGGGGCTGTGAAACAGTTAATATCCTTCTTTTGTTATGTAAATTAAGTTAGGAAATTAAGGTGTTTTTTTGTTTGAATTTCTGTACATTTTTTCCTGGTAGTAAGTACAAACCTACGTTATTTCAATTTCAGTTAGTACGTGTTTTATGGCACACAATTATTTGATATCGGTTTGAAATGCTCATGGTCTAAGTCTGGTATCAATACATAGTATAAAACAAAGTCGCCTCCCGCTGTCTGTCCCTATGTATGCTTGGATCTTTCAAATTATCCAACGGATTTGGTTGCGGTTTTCTTTAAAAAATTCAGTGAATTTAGTGGAAGGATAGGTATAATCGCAGAGAAGCACTTTATACAACAGTTTATAATGTACGAGTATATTAGCAAAAAATGTTTGCCGGATCTAGCTTCTAAAATAATAATCGGTATTCAAGTAACGCTTGAGAATAGTTTGTCTTTTTTACACAAGCACTATTAGAGCGAAACAAACTTACTACTTGACCAGAGATTTGTACTGAAGGGTAATTTCCAAATTTGCAGTCGTATAACATAAGGTTAACTAGAAGAAAAAGTTACGTAGCTTTTAGTTCGTCTTTGTACAATTCTTAGGATATGATATTATAGTCCTAAAAAAGTAAGTCCCAGAGGGATAGGCTAGGGGGATAGGAAGGATAGCCTGTCTCTCAGAGGGATAGGCATTATTAAGTGTGTGACTACTCAATCGTTAAAGGTAGTACCTAGACCACTATACCGAGAATAACAGGACCCCTTGCAATGGTCTTCGAAACATCGTCAATTCGTCAACTTTTAATTTGGCGAGAATGCAGGGAAAATTTTTTTTCACTTCGATACAAAATAGACATTTTTTGCCTCGGGAGGTGACGTTTTGTATGGGGAAATTTCTTTTCTCATTTCCCCGCATTGTCGCCGTAGTAAAAGTTGTTCATGTTGACGAGTCCAATTACGTTTCTAAGACCATTCTCATTCGCTCGGGATCCTTTTACACGCAGTAGATATAAACAAACAGATAAATAAAACCGTTTAAAATGACCCTAGTTAGTTTACATTCTACCATTATTGATCCATGGGGGTTAAAAGTAATACAGCAGCTAATACTATGATTTTCAACGTCCATGGAACAATGATTACAGAAATAAACATACGGAGTATGTAACAAAAAATACATTTGAGTAGTAGCTAAAATCTTTATTCTAGCGAGAAGAATAAAGATCTAAGATACGGAGATTTACGTATTTTTTTTAGACTGAAGACAAGATGGCGGCTGAACCGACCCTTAACCCACCGAGACAGAGTTCACATCACACACTAATTGTTATGTGGTTTTCTGACCCATGTTTTTCTTCAACGTAACTTTTATATGTAACTATCGGCTCCGACAAACATTATTTTGCCAATATACGTACTTATTATGTGTTACAGTGTTTCTCTGCTGTTACATGTTTGTATTATACATATGAACCTTCCTCTGGAATCATTCTACTCATTAAAAGAAAACGCAATAAAATCCGTCAGTTGCGTAGTTAAGATATACAGACAGATAGCGGCAAGCGATTTTGTTTTATAATATGTAGTGATAGCGGACCCGGCAAAAATTATTTTGCCAATATACTTATTAAAAGAATATCTTCCCTGTTATATGTACGTAAAATACATTATAAACGTTCCTTTCCACTCTATCTACTAAAGAAAACCGCGTTAAAATCCACTGCCTAATTTTAAAGATCAAAGTATGCATAGGGACAGACAGCGGGAGGGGACTTTGTTTTATGCTGTGTATTGATTGAGACCGACTGATACTTGGTACCTGAAACTGATCTTTTGTTTATCCTGGTGCTGTTTTATCCCAACATTCTACAAAATGCCGTCTTAACACGGATGGGCAAGATTAATGTGACAAGACATCTTTTTTTTTTACTGTACAGGTGCACTGATGTTCTGAGTTTTGTGAATCAATTGTAATGTACGTTATAAAGATTTTTCAATTGTTATTTGTTCATGGTGTATGCCTAGATGTATTATAAGTTCTTTCGGTTAATCATTAGATACAAAACAAAGCCGCTTGCCACTGTCTGTCCAAGCTTAGCATACTTAGGTATGCTCAGTTCTTTATGCTATGAATGGTAAGAACTACATAAAAGATTTTTAATTTTTTTTTTATTATTGCTCAATTGGTATCAGTATCCTGCCTGATATTACGCAGCGATTTGGTCTACGATAAAGCACACCTTGTTCATAAGGTACATATTTACCTGTGACTTAAAGACCTCCAGAGTGTACTTCGCAGGAAATACAGAATCCGTCAAGATAGATTAGAATGTTTCTTTAATAAGGTTCATACACACTGTTAAATGAGAAACACTGTTAATATTTTTTATTGGCAAAACAACGTTCACCGGGTCATGAGCTAGTGAATAAATTAATCCTAATCAACCATAATTGACCACAAAATGTTCCGATTGCAAGACCTTTGGATCCCTTTATATGGAAAGCACAAAAAATCTTCACTCCTAATTTTACTACAATCCTTTCTCTTACAAAATAGTATAATCCAATACTTTATTACATTCAAAGTGCTTAATAGTATTAAATCCTTATTTCCGCTTGATTAGGAAAGGGTCAGTCTGGGATTAGGAAAATTCCGTAGGGGCAGTTTCAGTAGTCCCGGAAAATCCTGCCCAAGAATCTTCACAGAAAGCTTGGATACTCTGAAAGAACTATCTCATAATTCAGAATTATTTTCTTTATACAAAAAGTATTACGTAACCGTATTCGAAGAGCACAGAACCTTTGGAGTAATGATGTCTAGGTCACAGTAACCTGCTATTAGGGTTACAGGGAACAAAGGATTTTTACGGGCACACGCGCCGCGACGTGGCCACCTATGGTTGGTCTATAGCAGCTGGATGGTAGTGATACTCACATATCC
>SJJU01072945.1:24825-36834 GCA_012932125.1 Conopomorpha cramerella | reverse complement strand
GGGGATAATATACTGCGGTTTCTCTGTCATTTAATTTAATTAATCAACTGTCAAATCATACTTTACTGCATGCTGTGTCATACTGAAAGCTGACAGTGCAAGCATTTAAATATGCTTACACTGTTATTGTGTCATGGGCTCATCCCATATCACGTCGGGTTAAATACGTCCGGTAAACCGTGAGCATTTGCTTAGAAAGTACCTCTGCCTGCCCCGCTGTGGCATTAAAAGACGTGAAGTGTGTGTAAGTGAAATTTATTTTTGACACAAAATCCATGAACGACACAAATACCTATACCTCTAAATATTTTGTTTTCATAATTAACGTTCTGAAACAGAAATGCAAATCTGTAAGGGAAAATCTCCGGGAACGTTATTATAGTCACGAGAGGGAAAAAAATCAAAACAAAATAGCAATCTCAAATGGAAAGTAAACCCGATTTCGTTCATAAAAGGAACAACGTAAACCAAACATGATTTGTATCGAGTGGAGCTGCGAAACACCTGAGACCGAAGGCCCAGTAAAAACCGGCATCAGAACAAAAAAAAAATCTAATCCAATACTAACAATACAAAGCTTTTGACGGCGCTTTGTCTGTTACGAAAAGCTCGAAACGAAAATATTCATGAAAGTACATTTTATTTGATTTAACACAGTCCGACCCTTTGCCTAATGGGTATTGTTTGATATAGAGTAATTATTCTAACAAAGGAAACGTTTTGTTCAAAGTAAAATCCTTTTCGGTTTACAATTAATAACAATAAAATAATTTCTATTTAGATTCAAGTCTCTTGTAAGATAAGACTACTCAAATTGTATAAATTAAATTTTATTGTATCTGATATTGAGGTAGAATTCGACGCTTCTTTTAGGTTTCCAGTAGAATCAAATCTAATCTAATCCTACCACATTTTTTGTTAGTAGAAGTCTCATACTGACATCGCCGTCCCCGACAGCGGTAGGGTCATCAGGATTTCTCCCTCGTCAATTAAATCAGAGACATATAAACTTCTGTAAAGGGGTTTGTAGATAGTATTGACATGCAGTATATATGTGCACTAGCCACAGCCTGTCCGACCTATAATATGTTTTCTCTTTTTCACAAACCCAAAGCTGTTTAATAAAAAAATCCAATCACTATACTTTAAAATACAGACAAGACCTTCCATGTAACCAATTAGTTTTCTTAACGTAATAACTTTTAGCTCTTATTATTGATTTTAAAATACTCGCCCACTCAGTACAGTTCAATAATTCAACGGGTGACCGTACCGCATACACCCTTTTTGTTGTCCTTTTAAAATAGAAAAACTCCTTGTATGTGACGCTCTATCTAGTACGTAGTGGCCTGGAGATTGTTGGCTATTTATTCGGTTTTCTTTAGCACAGTGTCTGAAGCTTTCTGTCTTTTGATTGATAGTATCTCCCGCTGGAGTCGAATGCATTGTCCGTTCAGAAATAGACCGACGTCGGCGTTGTATCGAGTCGACCTGATGGCCGCGTGCCGCTCGCGCCTTGAAAGGTCAACGATTATTTCTGGCTGTCATTTCCATACATCTTTACTAATGGTAGGTATTATGTCTCAATACTTCAACGTCGGGTGACATACGCGTAAGCTCACAAGTGTAATATATACTAATACTATAAAGATGAAAGGTTTGTTTTTTGATTGTTTGTTTGAATTGAATAAGCTACGAAACTACTGGACAGATTTGAAAAATTCTTTCACTGTTGGAAAACTACATTATTCCTGAGTAACAGGCCTATAGGCTATATTTTATCCCCAAATTCTCATGGGAACAAAAAATCGTGAGTAACACCGCGCGGTACAGTTAGTTGTACATATGTATATAATTGAATCACTACGAATATTTATCTTTAAAATTTTTTAAAGATTATGATAACCCAGGACATTTTATGATCACTGATACTCAACTGATGACATGACATGGACTAGTAGTCAGGGCAACTGCCTCTTTGACAACGGTCACGGGATCGATTCCCGCCGCCGACAGAAAGCTTAAGCTGAGCTGGGCTATTTGTTATGTATGTCTGGGTGTTTTATTTATCGTATGTACGTATATCAGTTTGTATGTTACGGTACGTATGTTTGTATGTAAGTATATCAGTTATGATAGTAGTGTACAGTATCGTGGTTGTGTTTGAAATATCCCGGGATATTTATAGTTTATTATTATTTATTATTTTACCCGCTATAGGTTAGGTAGTGGTATTAAAGCTACTGGTCGCACTTACATAATACTACCTACTTTTAAATATTTATTTACATAGAAAAAATACACAAATTCACGCAATTTATCTGAATATTCATAAAAGGCAACACTTATACAGATGACAGTCAATTGTGACTTAAATTGAGTTAATAATCCATAATCAACTAATTCCTTTTGCACTCGATATTTATTTATATTATTTATTCTTTACCCATAAGTCCTATGGGTAATTTAAATTGAATAAGCTACGAAACTACTGGACAGATTTGAAAAAATCTTTCACTGTTGAAAAATACATTATTCCTGACTTTCGCACTCGATATTTATTTATATTATTTATTCTTTACCCATAAGTCCTAAGGGATACCGATCTGAATGGTCATTAGTAATAAGGTAGGTGCTTAAGAGAATAAGGTTTACACGAAAAACCACTTTCAGTTCTGCGGTCGGTCACGCGGTTTTCATCGCAACCTCTAATGATCTGTCGTAGCGTAACGTTATAGAAAACTAGGTATAACATTGCTTAATTACATAGGTTACCAAGACCGATGAGAAAAACAGAGATCTGGCACATAACTTAAGTTGACCTTGGTGTATCTTCGGAATAGCCATTCTACTATTATAATTAAGAAGGTAGTCTTCGCCAAATGGAGTGTAGTACGCCCTCAGGAAAGATGGACTGATTAGTTGCGCAAGATGGTTGGCAGAAGCTGGATACGAGAAGCCGAAAACAAATAGCAACAAACAGTGGCGTGCAATTGTAGAGGCCTGTGTCCAGCGGTGGACGAATATGGGCTGATAATGATAATGAAGTTGCTATGATCTTTTTTGACATTTTTACTAGTCGTACAATGACAGTAATTCAACGTCCTTGTCAAGAAATCTAAGTGAACTGGACCCAGTCAGAAACAATTTGCGGGCATTTTGCAATTGCATCAAGTCACCGGCGAACCCGGGGGTACCTGTCACTTAGTGTTCGAACCGCTCCCGCTGGCTCCTTCGGGAATCGTTCGACAAATTCGTCCAGATTAAGCTTGAACCCGAGCTCGGTATTGAAAATAGACACGGCTTACTCTGGATTTACACCAGATATTTGCCTCCTCAAGGAACGATTTTGTCACTTCACGCCGGTAACTCGGTCGGAGGTGGAAAATTCTGGTTTCAATTGTGTAGCAGCCATAAATTATATGCGAATCTGACAATTGAAACATTTAAAATGTCACAGACAAAGAGAGGAAACCAATACTTTGTAAGATGTTTTCAGACATTTTGAAGGTTACTCCATGTTGAGCTAATTAGTAAGTAATACTCTTAAATCAGTATATACTCGTAGTAATCACACGATAATCCCATAGCGACTTCAGATATTATCTCCCTAAATCCCCATAAGTTCATAAAACTTTGGTGATATTATGTCTGTAGACTTTCTGTATCCCCAGAAAAAGACGAATAAAAATACATTGAGAAAAATAAAAAAAGAACCTGAGAAAGTACCGAAGTAGAGTAGGTAAGGTACCTACATACATATGGGTAGGCAGTAGTGGCGAAGCTAGGGGGTAAGCCGGTAGTACAAGACAAGCCTATGCCAGGCTCATTAACAAATATTTTCAAGGAAATTAAGTAGCGTAGGGACTTATTATAGCTAAAATAAGTAAGACAAATAAAAAAATCTAAATAAGCATTGGTTAAGTGCTTATTTTTCACTACCGGCTTACCTCCTAGCTTCACCACTAGTAGGCAGAGACAATACTTCCACATTCTGCTACGATCCTTTTTTCCTTCACCTACATACATCAATATTCTCATGCTACTTTTATTTAGTTACACGCCGTTTATTTAGTTCATGATCTCTATTCACCATCAGTCCATTGTTAACTGCTGGACATAGGCCTCTCCAATTACCCGCTACTGTAATTTGTTTTCGGCTTCTTGCACCTACCCATTTTGCGCATATCATCAGTCCACCTTGCCTGAGGGTGTCCTACACTTCGTTTAGGGACGAAGACGAAGAGAGAACCGAGACGCGGTCTTCACACGAGAACTCGTTTGCCTCAACAGTTATCGGTTCTACGGCTAATATGGCCGACCCATTACCAATTCAAATTCTGCTAAACCGATGATCTTTATCTAGTACGTCACCGATTTCATCGGTGAACCTGCGGTGATATTAAAAGCACACTGAGTGACAAGATCCCCTTTTTATTACTTAGGCACTTGAGCAAAGCGATATCTTGTAAAATAATAATACATTAGGATTTTATGAAATACATATTTAAATAAAGGCCCATCCGAAGCACGACAAATGTAAGAGTTCATGATACCGAAATTTTCAACTCGGCTGAACAAAGAACATAAATGAAATTGCGAACTTTCGTGTAAGTGCTCTAGGCCCTCTTTTCAAACCCGCGTTCTGTTTTCAAGAACCGATTCTACTATAAATAATCATGAATTCTCAAAATTTAACGATTTAATAAGAAACATAACAAATCACAGTAACGTGCAATTGGAAATTTTCAGGGCCCTTAGTTACACACACAGACAGATGGCGATTGCTGTATTAGAGGGGATTAATGTCAACGAAAAGACTAACTTCAAGCAGTTAGCATCGAAGATGTCAGTTATTTTTTTATTGTTTGTTTACATGATACAAAAGTGTCTAAAGTTTGAAAAACTTACCGAAATAACAAAAAACTTACTAAAATATAACTCACAGAAGTCACCTAACTACACTAGCCTACACTAGCGACATCTAGATAAGACAATTTTGGTCTTTGAAAAGTCCCCTTTGGAGAGGTCTTTGTCCAGTAGTGGGCAAATATCACTGATGTTGATTATAAAATAATTACACATCAGACGTTTTATTTCTAAAATATCGATTTAATCATTGAAATAATTACAGGAATTGTCAATTTTCAGTCACAACGAGCTATAATTTGAGATGTTATATAAAAAGTGGTATTACAAGATTAATTTCAATTGCTATGCAACTGTAATTAAATCATTATAGCATCCAAAAGTTCTTCGTGAATTCTTCACAGTTATATTATACTTATTAATTGTTAAGTTACAAAATCCTTCACTGCTTAAAACATAATGTCATAGCAACTCACTAAAATATTAGGCACTTCAAAGCAGTCTAAAAATAAAATGTCTTTTCGTTATGATAAAAGTTGAAATATCAAATGTGTGAAAGAAGTATTTGGTACTTTTCGAAGTGTAAATAATACACGCACCACATTCACTTCATTTACGTACAAAATATGTTTTTTCGTGACAAAGTTTACTTACTTCTATTTGATATTCAATAAAGATTTATGTAATAACTCGGTCTTTGTGTTACCTTCATATTGTATTTTTATTCTTCGCTTATGTCAAAATATTTACGTTATAATGGAGTACCTGTACAATGAGAATGTATATTACAAAAAGCACAATGACAAGGCCCGATGAGTATTGAATATTTTATTGCTTGTATATATCTTATCACACGCGCCATCATCCCGCCGTTCTTCAACAGTGGACATAGTTGGTTCCCAATGATGACAATAATGTTGACATCTTATTTTATTATTTACCTAGCGGAACCTATTATTGTTCTTTTAATTTTGTCTTTTTAAGTTTAAAAATGAAATAGAAATATGTACACTTACGCCCCCCAATCCCAAAGCGGGGTAGGCAGAGGCCCTTGCTAAAGCAAATGTCCACGGTTCACCAAGCGTTTAATGCAAATTTATCCCAACGTGACAGAGGGTGAGCCCATCGCCATTATAGGGTTCACACACCTTGTGGTGTGCGGATTTCATCACGATGTTGTCCTTCACCGTACGAGCGTTGCGTTGCGTACATAGGCTGAAAAAGAGTCCCATTGGTACACGTCCAGTAGCCGGACTCGAACCCGCGACCTCTCGGTCAAGTATCCAACCAACTGGACCACAGACGCTCTTTTTTTATTTGGATTATTTTTATTTTATATTTATTTGGATTACTTCGTCGTTTATGAACCGATTTGTATGATTATTTTCTAGTTGGAAATAAATTATTTCTTATCTAGATGTCGCTAGTAGGTATCCACGGGGACTTCTGTCAGTTATATTTTAGTACGTTTTTTTTATTATTTGGGTGAGTTATTTAGACTTCAGACACTTTTTTAACATGTAGACAAACAATAAAAAATTACTGTCGCATTCAATACGGACTGCTTGAAGTTAGTAATTTCGCTGACTTTTGTCCCCCTACAACCTAAACAGGGGCCCTGAAAATTCCCCATTAAAAAGGTAATGGAAATTAAAAAAATATATGTTAGATGCCACCATAGGCTTCTCCTGGGCAACTGAAAGCCAAAATGTTATTCTATGCCTCAAAATGAAAATACATCAATTTACTGTAAAAATGAGGTGATAGTTTGTATTAAAAAAAAACACCCTTACAGATGACAGCATCGAGCGCCCTTAAAAACGTCACTAGAGTAAATATTGGTGCAGCCGTCCAACAGAAAACAGCCCAAAATCAATTGGACGCGGTTCCATTAATTTGTGTTGTCAGGTTGGAAGGATGAAATTGTCCATTATAGTGGTGGCCATGAGCGTCGACTGTACAGTTGATAGTACTATGTAAAGCTCAAGTTACTTTGGGGTCGTTATGACGTGATACACGCGCGTATTCCAGAGGTTTCCAAACCTAACTGGTCACTGTCAAAAAAAATCTCTTGTTTACTAAACCTCTAACTTTAAATTGAATGAAATATTGTGAGTTTGATTGAGAGATTGAGATTGTTATTATTGGTGGAGATACGTTTTTCTAGGTCTTACCGCTAGCCTTTAAGACTGCACAGGGGTGTTTTCGCACATTTTTACCCCAACGTGTGCGATAACACCCCCGAAATACCCTAACCCAAGCCCGACTAATCAGTATCGAGATATAGGATTTTTTAGAATAATAAGTTTCACTTATGTTGTACATATTTTATGGAAGCTTATTTTTGCCCATTTTTTTTTGTATTTAAGATTATGGATTCCCTAACTTAATTAATGATTTTATTTTAACACGTTTTTAGTAAATTAACGAAGTACTTAAGTCGTAATATTAAAAATACCCCAGTAGGTTCCCATTTCTATAATTCTACAGCCCATAGAACTTTTTAAGTATGAATTGTTAAATATCTTATCATACCAAATTTCCCTATGGCCTAATTTCAAAGTAAAAAATCTTCGTCCAGCCGAAACCGTTCAAGTCTAGGGCCTTGGAATTTGGCACTTAGGTTCCTCTGTAATGAACGTGTAGGATTCCGCTGTTAAAATTTGTATGAAAAACGGAAACTACGCGCGGAATCCACAAGTACCTAGTTCTATAAAACTAAAACATGGGGAACAGTTGAAATGTACCCCACTTTGGGAATCTGGCGTATAACCAATATTAAATAGTCGCCGATGAGTGATAACACATACAATTACTGACAACTTGACTTGATTTGTTTTTTTTTTTATTAACTTTTCTTTTATATCGATGTAGTTAGATGAAGTGTGCCATGCGTAGAAATATATTCAGTAATATAGTGAGAAAAGGCGACACAAGAACATCCTATGTGCTGTAATGAAACGCAATAGGAAGTTTTATATTTAATACCATATTAACGTCTGTGAAACTAGAAATGTTGAGGTAGACCCAGTTATTGGTTCAAACCAATATTTTTTCACGGCCAACATGACAGATGGTGAGCTTATTCTACATAATAATATCGATTTGATTTACTTGTTTTATTTTCTACTATCTGACCTAGCAAACGTTGTTTTGTCAATATGCATGTTAACAGTGTTTCTCTGCTATTACTTTATGCATGTATTATACATACAAACCTTCCTCAAAAATCACACAACAAAATGACATAAAAAGTAGTGTCACTCTATCTACTAAAGAAAAAAAACCGCATGAAAATCCGTTGCGTAGATTCAAAGATACAGCATACATTAGCACAGACAGCGGGAGGTGATTTTGTTTTATATTGTGTATTGACAGTGTATCTGGCTTAGTAATAACTTGGTCCTACCTCGTTCATCACTGTCTGTTAGTTGAATATTTAACAAGATGAAAAAAGGACAAAACACGACGCAACTTTATCTTCAGTGAAACTTTCTGAGTATTCAGCATTTATTGCGTAAATCTTACATATAAGAAAATCCCCAGTTAGGTTGTTTCAGCAACAAAAATGAGTAAGCGGTTAGATTGTTGTGCAAACGTTTAATAATGAAATAAACAATAACATTAGTACACGCTTCGAGTTCGAATAGGCGACCTCCAGGACACTAATCATACCCTTTACAATTACGCCACAGCCGTACCTTTTGGTTTTACGTTGTACTAAATCCCAACCCCTACCCCATTTCGTACAATTGTCATCTTAATGTAACTATAAACTAAGGTGAAAATAGGATGCAGCGAACCGAGCCCGAGTCTAGTCCTAACGTCGACAAACAAAAGGAGCACACCTGTAAAGCCTTCGGATAATAATATTTTATAATACTGCTAATGTACATTGTGACCTAACTGTGAAAACAGCTTATTTCCCTTTAAACAGTCTGAACGGCTGCTTAAATATCTTTTTAAAAACCGCAAAGCTTTGTACAAAACGGCAATTTAGCGGGAGCGAAGTGTGTTCGGGAAATCTGCCAAATACTCAAACAAGGGAATGAGTAATCCGTAGGTGCCCAATTCCACTAAGTGGTTCTGGCAACACCCGAACAGGTGGAGTAATTAGCTCACGTAACTTTTGTACATTTAACCCCTTTAGAACAGGAAAAGTTTGTTTGCGATGCAATCTCTGATGGTTTGGTTTGGTCTAGAATTGACATTTGAATAGTTGATGGTAACGTTGTTGTAGCGAATGTAAGTAAACTAAATGTCGTGGGTGTTAAAAATAACACGCTTCAGGCTATAGTCAAATGGATCTGTTCAGGACGATTTCAGAGCACATGTAGTAAACATTACGAAACTGTGGTGAAATTTAAGTAGATAATATAATTTCTAACCTCTGCTTCATAAATTGCCGGATAAATATGACTACGACCCCGACTACGCCGTAGCAGCTACGCTTGTACCCCTACTACGCGTAGACTACGAGATCAATAAAAATAAAAATTGAATTTCCTTAAATTAGTAATTTTCCTTAAACTTGAGTAAATATTATGCAATTAAATACGAAAAATACATTGCACAAATTTCATTATCATCTCAATAATTCTCAACTGTCCAGAGCACTTAAACCTTCTACTATAGTTAATTATCTTTCTAACCAATGCAATAATTTATAACCTAAATGAAAGACAAACACCAGTCCGAATTCACTAAAGAATAAAAACATACCATCCAAATCTTCAACTCTATTTAACCGTTAACCGAATTATATCGACTCAATCCAGCACATTCGACGAAAAAAGAAAAAACTAAACCACGTGACAGCTAATAGAATGTTCCATGTTCAAATCGATTTGGCGCGACAAATGGCGCGTATTCCCGCCCGTCGAATTTGACGCAAGGCTTCTGTTGAACCCGGTGAACATGAGACGACTATACAGTTCTGATCTCCTGGTAAAGGGTACTGTGAAAGTGTATTCCTAGTTTTGAACATACGCGGCCGACCAGTGAAACATGACTTGTACAGAGAGAAGTTGTCCGTGTATTGTAAGGTCTTTCTATTATTCGAATGTTCTGGCATAGATTTGCTGTTGAAAAGTATATGATCGCATTCGAAGATTTTCTCAGCTCGGAACATGTAATACCTTTATGTGGATTAGGACCGTATGCGCGGCTGAGGCGACGGTAATGCTGAAAAACATTTTTTGTTCAACAAAAGAAACTTATCATTTTTGTTGATACAACATTGAAGTCTCGTTATGGTCGGAGTCACAAAAAAAATAGTGATGTCAGTACAGCATGAATTTATACAATGTTCAATACATGAAGTAAACAGGTAAATAACTGTTTTAAAAAACACTCGATTTTAAATACAAATTTTGAAAAACCCCCGATTTTAAATGTTAGTAAAAAATAAAATAAATAAATACACTTCACGCCCAACGGGGGGTAGGCAGAGGCACTTGCTAAAGCCTAGACACTTGATAAAATGCCCACGGTTCACCAAGCGTATTTAACCCAACGTGACAGGGGGTGAGCCCATCACCGTTATAGGGTTCACACACCTTGTGGTATGCTTCATCAGGATGTAGTCCTTCACCGTACGAGCGTTGCTTTGCGTACATAGGCTCTGAAAAAGAGTCCCCAGTTCGTGTCGTGCGTTTTCATTTGATACCTCACTAAGACATATTTAATTAAGGATAGTATTTAAACGTGCATCAAAAAAGTCTAACCTAACCTAACTAAAATAATAAACTGTACATCAAAATTACTAACTTGCACACCTGATTGCCATTCTGATGATAACTTTGGCTTTTTAGGTGTACAAGTTAGTAATTTTGATGTACAGTTTATTATTTTCCTTTAATTAAGGTTAAATTCTTCATCACCACTTTAACTTTTGAGTGGGAGAACCGATATCAATTAAACATATCTAAGAACACCCTCAATCAAATCAGTTTTAAAACAAAATAAAGTTTCTGGTAATAGCTTTATTAGTTCAAGAGTTATGATGCCACAGACAAACACGTCAAACTTATGAGACCCCTATTTTGCGTAGGGGGTTAAAAAAATAACGTGTTAATAATGTTAAGCTGGCATATAGAGCCACAGAAAAATGCATTTTCCGACTTAGGGTTTTCTTATCTTCTCGGGATAGTACTTTTTAAAGTATGATTTTTGTACCTGCCATCTGCACGATCACCATATTTTGTTTGCAATTTATTTTTATGCACACAATTACACGGCGTTGTTACTTACACACCGTAATATGTGTTAACTCTGTAGTGGTGATGGATTCACCACCATCATTATCACGTCTAAATGTGTGTAGTAATCAATGCTACCTTTTTAATGTATGGATTAAAAAGTTAAACTTTTAATATCATGTCAGTGCGCGTTTCCTTAAAAAATGATTTACCAAATAACCAGTTGCAATACACGGGTAAAACCTTAACTTAAATAAAGAAAATGAACTTACATGTGCGTTTAAAAGATACTTAGGCCAATATAACCTATACGAATAAAATACACATTCAAATCCCTCAGGTGACTGCTAAACAAATTCGCAGCAGTTTGCCAAAAATGTAGGAAATGAGGTATGCATAAAACATAACACAGTTGGAATGGTGCTTTGGCAAACGCGTTGGACCTATACGCGGTATTTTGCTCCGAACTTTTTTATCCCACAACCATCAAGCAAAAATAAGCTCTAAAATCAGCGTTATTTGGTACTTTGCCACGCCATTTTCGTATACATGCCCCACGGCCATTTTGTTGGATTACGGCCTAGTATATTTTATTACGTGGGTACTGGAGATGTTTCTGTATTTTTTATGTATCACAGTAACGTATAAAGAGGCTGTTTAGAGCCGGATTGAATCGTTACTTACAGATGTTTACTGGCCTATTATTGTGTCGACTTCAATGCTCTGCGCTGATTTAAACGAGTTTAACGCTCATATAATACATGTATAAAGATCAGATTGGTGATGTCCTGACCGAAGGTGGCGTGAAAAGTACTCGAAACCGGAGGTCATGTATGAAAAGGTGTAAGAATGTAGATGAAGCGAAAGGGGTATGTCAGGATCGTGACAAATGGAGATCTGTAGTCTCTGCCTACCCCTCTGCGAGACAGGCGTGAAGTGT
>SJJU01072945.1:0-24805 GCA_012932125.1 Conopomorpha cramerella | reverse complement strand
TAATTAAAGAGCGTCTGTGGTCCAGTTGGTCGGACACTTGACTTGTAACCGGGAGGTCCCGGGTTCGAGTCCGGCTACTGGACGTGTACCAATGGGACTCTTTTTCACAGCCTATGTACGCAACGTAACGCTCCTACGGTGAAGGACAACATCGTGATGAAACCCGCACCCCACAAGGTGTGTGAACCCTATAACGGCGATAGGCTCACACCCTGTCACGTTGGGTTAAATACGCTTGGAGAAACGTGGGTATTTGCTTTAGCAAGTGCCTCTGCCTACCCCGCTTTGGGATTAAAGGCGTGAAGTTTATAATTAATTTAATTAATACTTGTAATGTCACCACCCGAAACACATTTTGATACCTAATTGAGTCGGGTTACAAATCGTCCGTTTTGTTGATTCGTCATTTTTTAGTTTAGGAAACCACTGATTTTTTTAAGATAAGCTAATTGAAGAAGAATCCAAGAAGGTTTGGCAGAATAAAAAGTACTTGCATGTATACAGACCGTTCATAGTTATTGGACCTTTGTCATACGTAATTATGTATACCAACCGCGGCTTCCGGCTATACCAGCATTGGGTAAAATAACTGTGAACGGTCTGTACTTAAGGTATGTAAAAAGTCCATTATCCCTGATGGGGAGATGAGAACCTAATAGACAAATTTTCATGTTACTTTAAACATAACTTTACAATCATCATCATCATCATGGACGACCCCCACGATGGGCAATGTTGTTTTTTTTTGACAAGTGGGAAAGTCGAAAGTTAGATTTTTTTATTAACATATATCGTGGTATTAGTTACAAGAGCGCAAGGGTACTGCTAGTGAAGGTGTCAAGAGCTAGGTCAAACTTACGCTAAATACAGACAAATCGGGGATTAAGTCTACTACATTCTAGTAGTTGCATCGATCTGGCATCGTAGCGCCGAACGATGCGCAAGAGTGTAGCCTTGGTCTACGTTAACAAGTTAGTCAAAGTTTAAAAAAAATACACTTCACGCCTTTAATCCCAAAGAGGGGTAGGCAGAGGCACTTGCTAAAGCAAATACCCACGGTTCACTAAGCGTATTTAATCCAACGTGACAGGGGGTGAGCCCATCGCCGTTATAGGGTTCACACACCTTGTGGTGTGCGGGTTTTCATCACGATGTTGTCCTTCACCGTACGAGCGTTGCGTTGCGTACATAGGCTCTGAAAAAGAGTCCCATTGGTACACGTCGGTCATCAGTAGCCGGACTCGAACCCGGAACCTCCCGGTTACAAATCAAGGATCCGACCAACTGGACCACAGACGCTCTTAGTCAAAGTTTTACTTTTTTTTAAATACGCATAGTTTTCGGTAAAACACTGTGTAGGTGAATGAAATGTCATAGGTGTGGCCTGGTCTGATTAATAAAACGGAAAATTTCCCCCAACTCTCCCTAGTAATTAGTATGTCAATAGTACGTAACTGGGGTGTACTACACACTATCATTTTTTTATTAGCCTACTGGAGCCCCGCTGCAGGGCAAATCTTTCTTCCCTTTCTCCCTCCAAATTTATTTTGGATTTGCCGTTTTAAAATTTTTGGATAATCTATGATATTGTGTTACACATGTTACGCAACTGCAACTCTGGTATTCAATGTTGGTCAATGGTGAAGTTTGCTATTTATTGCTGTCACTGAAAACCACAAGCAGCAATGAAGGCTATACGCTTTCATTGAAATGTCAATGCCTTCATTGCATTGTCTTCAAGTCGCGGGTGAATAGGTACCTACTGAACAAGTGTGCTCCATCGTAGACCACATCCCTGCTTAACATCAGGCAGGATGGTGGTCAAACGCTTGTTCATAGTGATTAAAAAAAAGAGAGACATTTGAAGCCTTTTTGTAGTTGTTGCTAAGTGTGATCTCATTCGCTGTACATTTTTATACTATTTTAGGTGCATTTGATTCTGCGGTCTTCTACTTTAAAATTAGACCGCGAGATTAAATATGTTGTTAGTTACTTATGTTTTGGTAGAAAATAATATTACTCTTATTACTAGCCTCCTGGATTCCACTGCAGAGCAAAAGCCTCTTTTCTCTTTCCAGATTCTGTGCTGATGTCCACCAGTCTTTGTCCTGGATGATCTGGTCTCACCACCTCTTCCATGTGAACTCCAGGTGGACTGATGATATGCGCAAGATGGCTGACAGAATTTGGATGCGAGTTGTCTCTTGCCGTTCGTTGGGAGCCAGGTCGTCATCTTATTGGCCCGACGATTGAAAGATTATTTTTCATTGAGTTACGAAGAAAAGGTAGAAAAATTATCTTTCAATTATTTCATTAATGTCCTCTTCATAATTTTGTAATAAGATTACCAAAAGCCCAGGAAAAGACATAAACATCGCAATTATTGCTTAATTAGCATCTTAAGAATATTTGAAGGCACTCGTCTTCGCCGCTAAGAATTTTTATTAAAATTCTTCGCTTCGCCAAATTAGTTTGTACGGAAAAGTCTGAAAAAAAACAGTTTTCTTTGTAAAATTTACATCTTGGTTTATCTTAGGATCGATGGTAGGAAAGAGATTAACATTGAACATATCAGTAATTGGATGGATTCGACAAAAGAACTTGAAGCATCTGAAGATGATGTGAGAAATGAACGTGATCTATATCTGCTCGAATACTTTTTGCATTATGTATGTAAATGACTATTTTTAAGCGATTTAAAGAAACGAGTCCTTCGACCTTTCATATGCTTTTTATGTTTGTTCGCGCATAACTTCGTCGTTTATGAACCGATTTGGATGATTCATTTTTTGTTGGAAAGAAGACATTCCCAAGGTGGTCGCATAATAAGTAAGTCGGGAGACACATAAATCGAGAGGGACTTTAAATAATAGTACTTTTTGAAGTCCATTCTGTTTTCTTTACAATTATACTTGTCAAGTTAAAAGTGTCGAAGACGTCATCGTATCCCAAAAGGCTATACCCACATTCAACTAGAATGTGAGTATGTACTGGTGATATTTTTAAACCAGTCAGTACTTACACCACTTTTCCTCTGTGCTCCAAGCAAGACAATTATCATTAGCCAGAAGGAGATAAAAATGTCAAATCACGTAGCAACCATAAATAACACCGGCGAAACAGACTTAGGCACACGTGAACTTGCGTTTTCCGTAACATATTCGTGTACTTAACTATTAGACGGCCCGCGGTTACACATTCTTTTTAGGGAGTGCTTTTACCTAAACATTTCTTTATTTCGACACACAGGCACAGACAGACACAGAACAGATACATAATTAATTAAAATATCACAATTTTAAGCTTTCAGTTTCCTCCCGGTTCTTCTGGCCAGTTATTTGACCCATTTACGTTCGTTTTTCAATTGTCAAATATGAATTCACATGTCACGTATAATGATATAATATATAAAGATGAATGATAAAGATGAAATATTTTTTTTACATTGTCTTTGAAGAGAATCGCTCTGGCAGTTAGGCGACGGTCCTGGCATAATTAGGTACCTCAATTTCAATTTACCTTTTCTAACTTACGTCGGTGATAAGGTCAGTATGTATGAGGAACACATTGTCTCGTATGTACGAAACGATGTGTTCCTCTCTTGACTCACTCACATTACATTCAACACAACATGTGAAGCCAAATCAATAAATACAAGAGGAAATTTCCCGATTGATTCCTGGAACGAGCACAACAAAAAAAAAATTGTTCCAAAGGAATGTACTCGTTCACGCTATATTGATATATACAGCGAAATTTTGTTTCAATAAAACGTACCAAAAGGCCAATTTTCACAGACAAACCAATTTCAATTTCCCCAACAATTTTCAGCGCAATAACTGTCTACTTATTGAACGGTATCTGTTTGTTCATTATTCACGAAACACGCTACCGGAAAATTGTGCATACGTCATGTCGATGGGGAATAAGATTTGCAAGAACATTCAAGTTAGCAGATTTGTATAAGTAAGGGTGTGTCGGTGGTCGGATCCTTGACTTGTAACCAAGGAGGACACGGGTTCGAGTCCGCCTAATGGACGTGTACCACTTTTTCAGAGCCTATGTACGCAACACAACAAACAAAATCAAATGCAAACAAACAAGGTCGACAGTGACAGTGTGACTTAAGATTTCAGCAGAACAGTGATATGGTTGACCGCAAATAAAATAAAAAGTACTATTCACGCCTTACATTCCAAAGTGGGGTTGGCAGAGAGCACTTGCTACGCAAATGTTCTTCTATTCAATGTTCACCGAACGTAAATCCTCGAAAATAGTTTAGTACAATACAATGGTATCGACTTAATATATTTATGTTTTTTATGTTTATTCGCGGATAACTTCAAACTTTAGCAAGTGCCTCTGCCTACCCTCTTTGGGATAAAAGGCGTGAAGTGTATTTATTTATTTATTTAACTTCATCGCCTATGAACCGAGTTTAATTATTGTCTGTTTGTTGGAAAGAAGATATTTGAAAGGTGGTCCCATGAACAGGAAATCAGGTTTTGGTGACGGCAAACCAGATAAAGAGGGTACATCAAAAATCGTAACAGCGATTAAATGGTATAGGTTGAAGTTGTTTTTTTTTGAGAATTATTATAAAACAAAACAGAATCGTAGTTATAACTACAGTGGATCCTGAATATGTAATTAAGTTGGGAAACCTAAAATCCTACCTTCGTAGTAAACCTCCTATGCGGTAACTTTATGAGCTTTCAATGACCCTTATCCCAAAATTGGTTTGACTAGCCAATAAAATTTTATAGCCACCTGTATAAAATAATAGGATACCACGTCATGTGTCACAAAACGTAAAATTATCATTTGAAATGGAGGAGGTTTTAAAAAAGTACAGTCTGTCAAAGATGGTGGGAAACGAAAGAGATGCAACTACTACGTATATATTCTACTCAGATCAAACAACTAGACTTGCAATCCGGAACTGACGTTTAGAATAAAACGAGACAGCAATATGGACGACATGAAGGAGTGAAAGAGTTAGAGAAAATATGTTCTATCCCTTACTACGTAGCAGAGTTCTAGATCAAAACTGTAAAGTTGGTAGTAAAAGTGACAGTTTTGATCCAGATGACAGTTATGATACATCGAATTGCATACATTTTGGTGGGAAAGAGACAGACAGAAGGTGGTAGGCGACATGCAAGTCTAGTTTATTCATTTATTTATTTGGATCACCAACAGAGGTTACATTAATGCTTACATCTAAATATATAAAAGGAAAAGCTGACTGAATGACTGAATGACTGACTGACTGAGTGACATATCAACGCACAGCCCAAACGGCTAAACATAGGGACTTGAAATTTGGAACGGACGTAGCTTAGGTACCATAGGGGTGCACTAAGGAAGGAATTCCCGAAATTACCACGGGGACGGGAATTAACGGGATAAAACGTTTGTATGAAAAATCTAAACCGCTCAAGGTAGACGCTTGAATTTTGGGATGCAGGTACCTTAGTACACTTAAAGCTTAGGTGCAACAGGCTATTGGAAAATTCCCATGGGAACGGGAGTTATCGGGATAAAACTTTTGTATGATAAACCGCTCAAGTTAGACGCTTGAAATATAGGATGCAGGTACTAAACTACGCGAATGAAATCGCGGGGCGTCCACTAGTAGATAAAATGATGTCAATACATAAATTAAAATGTACGATTAATTATAGGTGAACACCACATGCAAAAAGTAAAAATAAATGTTGTTGTGTTTGGTCTGAGTAGAATAATATAGCAGTTGCATCTCTTTCGTTTCCCACCATCTTTGACAGATTGTATTTTTTTAAAACCTCCTCCATGTCAAATGATAATTTTACGTTTGAGTTATTCTATGATCGTTCGTCTTCTGATTCGCTCTTTTGTAGGATTTTTATTAAAGAAAACTCCTTGGTGAAAACGTAGTAAGCTTTTGAGATTTAAAAGTTATTTACAATATTTTAAAGTACAATCTGGTCAGTGTAGAATTGGCAGCAGTTACTAGGTATCGTTAGTTTTGTGCTTGGTCAGCGAGTATTAAAACTCAATATTGTTCACCATATAGGCGCGAAAATAATCAAAGACAAGCTCGAGCTTACCTTTGTTATTTTACTTAAAATATGATTTAGCGAGTATTATCCAAATGGTTTTTCTCTACAAGCCATTGTTTGCGAGCTGGCCTTATTACAAAAAGTATTTAATCTCTACTTTGGGTCTAAAAGCTCGTTGCTGGCCGAGGTAACACTCCAGATAGTAATACAAGGTATTCTCTACAAGCTTAGTGGACATTTCGATAAGATATTTCTTTTGCCGTAGGAAAATTTGCACCTCGTGCATTGGAAGAAATACATCTTTTAAACTTTCCCTGGACTTCCACGAATAATTCAAGACCAAGATTAGCCAAATCGGTCCGGCCATTCTCGAGTTTTGGAGAGACTAATGAACAGCAATTCATTTTTATATAATAGAGAAGAATAGAGATTTTTATAGTAAAATTATATGTAACCTCTCACTAATAACGTTATAAAACAAAAATAAATGTATAAAAAGAAAACGTGTAAAACATTCGCCCTCGTTACTGTAGCCCTGAATTTGAATTAAACGCGAATCTCTCCACATGTTAAATGGGGGAGGGGATTCCGAACACATCGGATTTCGAAATCCACTCTACAATTTCCATCGCGCAACGTTCGTATTTCGCTCATAATGACGAACAAATAATGCTTTTTATTTCCAGCACGGTTCACGGATTATTTTAACATTAGCTATCTACGTACAATGTGTACTCTCGCCTATGTAATTATTGGAAAGGAAAACATTATCTCGGGGCGGGTGTGGATGGGTTAGATAACTAGACTTGTAATTTGGAAAGTTTTGAATTTAAGGGATTCGGTTTCGGGTTTTTTATCGTTTTTTTTCAGTACTGTATTTACGTTACGTAACGATATGAAAACATGCTTGGAAATATAAGTGAATTATTACATTTCTTGGCAATGAGTGCCTCTGTTTACGCCTTTTTGTCGTTTTTTTCTTCAATACCTTAATTTCGTTACGCAACAATCTAAGACTTGCTTGGTTATGAAATATTAGTGAAATTACTTAGCACGAGATGTGTCAGTGTAAATTTTCATACATATTGAGAAAAATAATGACAAGAAGAATATTTTGAAAAAAAATCCCTGGTAATGCTACATTATACTTATTTATATTAAAATTGGTACCAAGCCTGAACCTCTGTTTTTTTTGTGTGGGGCTCTGCAGGGCCTTGTTCTGCCCAGTCGCAGTGAGACTGGGCAGAACAAGGCCAAGGAGGTTCAAGCTTGGTCCCAATTTAAACATTTACACATTTGTAGCATTGGATCTAAGAGCACAACTTCTAACATTACTAATATTTATTTATTTATTTATTATTAGATACACATAACAGATTTTAATCAATTATACATCAATACACAATTGGAATAAGAAGTTTCGGCTGGACTAAAATCCAAAACATGTGTACACACATTAATTAAATCAAATAGCCAAAGACAGTATACACATATAATATGGTCCTAACATGAAGGTGGCTATTCGAATTAGGTTCTATATTTTTTTAAAGAAATGAGCTCTGACTACCTCGGCAGCTCTGTATATGCTCTCGACATTGAGGATTTAAAAAAAGAATTCAACAGAAGATCGAGTCAGAAGACGAACGATGTAGATTAAAATAGTCTCATCAAACATTGTTTTACAACACTCCTTATAGCAGTCGGCAACTCGCTTCGAAACAGCATTTTTACACAACTCCCAAACAATGGTGTGTGAACCCTACAACGGCAATGGGTCACCCACTGTCATGTTGGGTTAAATACGCTTAGTGAACCGTGGGCATTTTCTTATTACGCAAGTGCTTCTGCCTGCCCCGCTTTGGGATTAAAAGGCGTGAAGTGTATTTATTTTATTTTATTCCC
Source organism: Conopomorpha cramerella (assembly GCA_012932125.1). Lineage (NCBI taxonomy): Eukaryota > Metazoa > Arthropoda > Insecta > Lepidoptera > Gracillariidae > Conopomorpha > Conopomorpha cramerella. The sequence continues at coordinate 16,859 of SJJU01072945.1, read as the reverse complement.
AAACAATGTATCAAAAATCATAATATAAAGTATTCCATTTTCTTTTGTTACAGATAATAACCCGATCATGGCACGTATCTACGGACTGTGCATTCGTGAACAAGATCTGCAATCGATTCAGAACAAGAGCGACACGTATCTGTACAGTTGAGTGTTATAAAAATGGTGAAATAATTTAGTGTAAGTGCGTGCGGGTGACTAGAAACAGTACGATGAGCTTATAAGTGTAAAATGCCTTACTACGGTTACCAGGATGGTGGTGGGAGTGACTCTAGTGGGTCCGAGGGAGACTCGGACTCGGAGGGGGGGCTGAGTACCGAGAGCGGGGGGCAGGGACTCCCGTACCCGGGATTCACGCCCGTCGCGCTCCGGTACCTAACCCAGGACACTAGGCCCAGAAGCTGGTGCCTCAAGCTCATCACCAATCCATATCCTTTTCATATTGAAATTTTAATTTCATTTCAGTGAAATCCAGGATGTTGATTTGATTTTTTTTCTACCTCTGCCTATCTGTTTGTAAGCAAGCGTGAAAACGTGGTGCAAATTGGAGTTCAATGGGGAGATACAGGCTAAGCTAAATCTTTAGTAGCAATAACCTCGCAAATTAGTGTCTTTAGTCACATTGATAAAAGTACCTGGACGACCGAGCTTCGCTCGAAGTAAAAAAATTGATTATTTTCCTTCGATTTTTTCATAACCCCATCTCTAGTTACTTCAAAACCAAAACATCCCCCGCACCATCCTACGTATAGCATAGTATTACTACTCGGCAATAGATGTCAGTAAGAGTCGTATTAACAATTTCAGCAATTTTTCATGCCCGAAACACGGTTGGAAAGATGTTTTCTAAAAATTAAACCTAGCTAGATCGATTTATCGCCCCCAAATCCCTCTACATCCCAATTTTCATGAAAATCGGTGCAGCCGTTTCCGAGATTCCAATTATATATATATACAAGAATTGCTCGTTTAAAGATAAAGAATAGCAGTTTTAAATAGGTATTTCTGGTATCTCTGACAATGTCTATTGAAAATATCAGCGTCACCAACGATCATTAATCGTCAGCGCTTGGCTAGGTATATGAAGGCAATAATTTGTATAATTCTGGCCGGTAAGAAAAAAAACAAAACGTAATGAGTTTTCCAGTCCGCTAAAAAAGTGTTATTCCAGTTCGATATTTAAAAAGTAAACAAGTGAGGGCTATTTGTTCGGTGGCATTATTTTTACAAACGAGTAACCCCCCTAAAATTTGGAAGGCACGCCCGCATACTGAAAACAAAGACTAACCCGACGACAGCCAGCCAGCGGCGCCCCGTCGGAAGTTTGCCGCGATAAAATCACATCAGGGCGGACTGTTCGATATTTGAATTTCGGTTATTGATTTCTTTCTTTTTCAGTTTTCATTTTGTTTGTTCACATATCACAATTATTTTCAGCCGGTGCTGTGTTCAGCCTTTTCATGATAACGATTTTAGTTAGAGCTTTTGCGCAAACAAATGGTTTCTTTATTTTTCATTTTATACAAATTCATTGTTAGCGGATCGTATTTTCTGTAATTAAAGGTAATGTAAGTAAGTGATATCTGCCAGCTTTTGCTTTTGACTTTCGGCTTCAGGCATACTCTAGTTCACAGATTGGTTTACAATGTTTAAATTCAGTTCTAAATACCGATTTTTTAAACAGGGTCACCTCCAAAGCTAGTGACAGATGAATAAAAAGTATGTGAATAAATTTTTAACCCTTGACGAAAAAACGACGGGGTGTTATAAGTTTGACGTGTCTGTGTGTGCATGTGTCTGTCTGAGGCAACGTAGCTCCCAAAATGATAATCAGCTTTTAATGCGATTTTTTTGTTTGAAAGCTGATTTGATCGAGCGTGTTCTAAGCTATGTTTGATCGATATCTCAAAAGTTATGGGGGTAGAAAGTAGGGATGAAAAATTTAACTTGAATAAATATGTTCAAGTGGGGTATCAAATGAAAGGCGAACAATTAAAATCAGTGTTTTTTTTTATTTGCAATTTTATTATGAATTTAATTGATATCTACAACATTGACTTTACAACGAATAATAATTGGACAATAAATAATAATAGTGCCGTACTTACTCCAAAAAATGTATCTAAAACGGGACTCCGTTAAGAGTATTACTTTTTTCTTCTTCAATGTGAAAGCTTAACGTATAGTTACAGCACACATTCAAATAATGTTCTTCCAGTATTTCTTTCGGATCATTATCAAGATCTTTTTGTGTGTGTACTTACTCTATCTTATTGATGTTTTAGTAACCCAGGTAGTGTCATCAGTACTGGCAGGCCACTTTATCGATTAACATTATAATAATAAATATCTTAGGAAATTTTTACACACGGTCTTCTAATCCTAAACTAGGACACAGTCCCTGTACTTACTAGACATATTTAAATACATACATAGATAAATAAAACACCCAGACGCAGACAACAAATGCCTCAGCGCATCACTAAAGCATTATGTCCGCGGCGGGAATCGAGCACGCGACCGGCGTCCTAGGGGCAGATCCCTGACCACTAGTCCATGCCAGCCGTCAGTACATAATACAGGCTATGTTAGGAGTTAGTCGTGCAATCGTTGACCTGTGATCGATCGCATGAGTAAACAAAACATGACCGTGTCCCGTATACTAAAACAATCAGTATGCAAGTGCCGTGTGACTATAGTTTGTCTCTTTTGCACAAACACGGCTAGAGCAGGACAAACGTTAAAGAAAGAGAGTTATGTGCTTTGGTAACGCTTCAGAATATAATCGAACATAGAGCATAATTGCGATACTTAGTAAAACGTGCAGCATAGGTTTGTAACACAGAGATAGGTAATTGTAAAAAATATACCTTATCTATAAGTAATATTATAAAGAGGAATGATTTGATTGCTTTTTTGTTTGCATCAAAAAGGCGTCGAAGGTACTGGACCGATTAAAAAAAGTCCTTTAAAAAACCACGGGGAAGTTATACTATCCCCGGGTGACATAGGGTACATTCTATCCCGAAAAAGTCAAAGGAAAGAAAAAAAAACGTAAGTAACACCACACGGTACAGCTAGTGTCTGAATAAAAAGGTTTATATCCAAAACAAGATTTATTATTTTTCACAAGTAAGTCCAGTCGCCTAAAAACTCTAATGCACGTATTTGGAAATGTGAACCAAGCACAGCTCAGTTAATTGTATGCTTTGTCTAACTCTAACGTCAAATGTCGAAAAAGGAAAACAAATGCGCCTCAAGATTTACGTAAGCATTTATTTTGCGTTCAGATTAGGGCATTGCCTCAAAGTATGCCATGCCATAGTCATTGTAATTTTTTTAACGAAGTGAATTTTATTTCTTCTGCACAGATTTTTTACCCTTTTACCAATTAGTAACAAAAAAATACACTTCACGCCTTTTAATTCCAAAGCGGGGTAGGCAGAGGCACTTGGTTAATAAGCAAACGCCCACGGTTCACCAAGCGTATTTTAACCCAAAGTGACACACACACTTTGTGGTGTGCGGGTTTCATCACGATATTGTCCTTCACCGTACGAGCGTTACGTTGCGTACATAGGCTCTGAAAAAGAGTCCCATTGGTACACGTCCAGTAGCCGGATTCGAACCCGCGATACAAGTCCGACCAAGTATCCGACCAACTGGACCACAGACGCTTCAGTAAGAAAAGTTAAACCTATAGTGTGTAACTTACACACTGGTTTGTATTTGCACACGTACGGATTACTAGATCACAACGGAGGCGATATGAAATAGGTACTAAGAACTAACTCCCAAAGCTAGAATATTATCATACTCAGGTATTATAACTCAATATTGTTCACTGGGTATATAGGCGCGAATATCAAAGACAAGCTCGAACTATACAAAAAAAGTCCATTCTACCGCTCCATAGAAATATATAACAAAATTCCAAAGTCTTTGAAAACACTGGAACCGAAAATGTTCACAAAATAATTAAACTGTTTGCTTTTAAAAAAGTGCTATTACTGCATGGAAGAATTCTTCAATAAATAAAAAAAATAATAAAATAAAAAGATGATTTTAAAGAATACTGTTAATTTTAATTTTAGTTATATTTAGTTAAAGATTTTTTTTATTGTTGTGATATTGTTTATGTTTAAATTATTCTATTACTTTTATAAATACTTAAGTTAAGTTAATATTTACTTTACTTTGCAATGCCCTTACAGGGCGTCATGATTGTTCTATAAATATTGTAACATCAAAATGTACCATGATATGCAATAAATATACTACTACTTTTGTTATTTCACTCGACGTTTCGACGCAATATACCCGGTGAACAATATTGAGTTATAATGTCTGTGCGCGTTTCATTAAAAAATTATCTATACTCAGGTACTATTTATCTGTACTATTATCATCATAATCATCAGCCACATGACATCCACTGCTGGACTAGGGGCCCCCCTCAATGATTACTATGATCATTTGAGGGGAAATGCGAATACCTAATCGCCACGCTTGGCAGGCGGGTTGGCGTACCATTATACAATGCAAAAAACAGCTAAATTTTGTTAATTACGTTCGCTCAGTTAACGATTGCGTGTACAGTTCACGTCAATGCCTATAACAAAATACAACTGGCACGTCATTGGCTTAATTCCAAATAAAAAACTGCGCGAAATACTGTTCCCATCCCGCCATCATTGTACAAGGAAATCTACACCAACGCGACTACACTTGTGAGCAAAATTCCGGGGCACACAACATAATTTTTGTGTACAGAACACATCTAAATATCTTTCAATTGAGGAGTGGTAGCTGAGTCAGAAAAACTGTTGTTAAAGACAGTAAAATAGCGAAAAAGGAAGTCATAAAGTACTGTTGTCATAAAGTGCGTCGAAAGGTCGAGTAAAATAACAAATGTAAGCTCGAGCTTGTCTTTGATTATATTCGCGCCTATATGCCCGGTGAACAATATTGAGTTATAATGTCTGTGCGCGTTTCATAAAAAAAATATTTAACGAAAATTTACTTACTTAAATACATTTATTTTTCTTTTAAATACCTACTTATATAAATAAAACATCCAGATACATCCAATAAGTACCTAAAAGCTCATCCCCTAAATACCTGTCAGCTTTGTTCAGGAAAACGAGTGTACAATTGAAAGCGCTATCATTAGCTGAGAAAAAAACAGTAGGGCCGTATCATGACCCCGAAGTCAGCCAGTATAATGATGTCTGCCAAAAGTAAAATAACTTTTAAATATAGAGTTTTATGTTATAGAAGATTATATTTTGAAATAAATTACAAAACTAATCAGTGAAAGTGTTTATAAGAATTTATTCTATGTTGGTTTGATTTTATCCATAACGAGTTACATAAATAATGCTGGAAAAAATACTACGAAAAGCTTTCAGTTCTGACTGTTAATTAGAGATGTAATATTCGTATTTTTCGTAGTAATAGACAATCTCAAAATTACTACAATAAATTTAATTTCTGTACCTACTAGTGGCTCTACGATTTTTAAAGGTCCCGATTTCCTTATAATCTTTGAAATATTAGTAAAGTCTTTCCAAAAAAAAATTATCATTAAAATCGGTATATAAGCGACGAAGTTATACGCAAATCAACTTTAAAAATTATATACGGTCGAATTGATTAACCGCCAAACGATACATTTTGTTTTCGCGATTTTTTATTCTATTTTGAATACCATAGACTACAAAATCACGGGTCTGATATAAAATTCTAATAATAATAAAACAATGACCGTTAAAAGCTTAAAAAAGAAGCAAGCTAACGCGGCTCGAAGGTATTGCAACAATTCCTGAAATATTTATTTTGTTTATTCAGCCTCGAATCTGATTTAACACTCTTTTGATGTCATTAAGGTTCATTTTTTATCTGTCACAATATAAGAACTCTATCTTATTATGATAATTATTTGGCAAAAATCGCAGTTGCATTGTTTCGTTGTCTGAATTTCATAACAAAAGTAGCTTTAACATGGGATGAAGGCAATTTGTGTGTTGTAAAATATTTAACGGACTGTACCTTGCTGTTAATTTAAACATCTATCAGTCATTTCTTTAACCGCTAACAATAAAAGTCTGCTGTCTTTATTGTCTACCAATTTTATGCATTCATTTCCAAGAAATCTTTTCTTCAGCTAGAAAAAAAGCTGTAGTCTAGAGATAAATTGAAAATTAGTTTTATTATCTTACGAGATAAAGGTAACTTAGGTAATTGTTCAATCAGCAGCCAGTCTTTTCTCGTCATGAAAATGCGAAAGATTTTATGACGTTCATTTTTATAACTGATATTATTTTTGCGTCTGCGGTATTTTGATAGTTCTGCGAAAAAAGACTTGTAGGCGAATTTCGTTCAGATAATAATAAAACTACTTAATTATATCTCGGTACATTTTACACAATGTAAACGGACGTACGCAACGTAATATGTATGTGGGTATTTCACACACGGCCACCTCACCCTAAACTTGGATACTCTAGTTTTGGATCGATGAAAGATTTATATTATAGAATTCAGAGTTTGACATACACGTTTAATCGGAAATACCTTAATACGCTGAATAACTGTGGACCTTACAGGCTCCATTTCAGGAGTGTCAACATTTCCTTGGGGAATTTCATACATACAAAAAGCACAATCAGCTGATCGAGTTTTTAGGGGTGATAAATATTGTTTCATCACATGAAATGGCCTGTGCAGGGTCCAGTAGACTAAAGCTTTAGATAGTACTAGCTTTTTCCCGCAACTTCGTCCGCGTGGCGTTTCTTTTATAAAGAGAGATATTTGTCTGTGTTGTAGAAAAGTGTAAAAAATGCTTAATTTTAAATTGTATATTTTTATTTTATTTTTATGACCTTCTCTGGTCCAGTTGGTGAGATTTTCGATTCAACTTGTAGCTATATTATTTTAAATATATACTTATGATCTGATTTCTAATTCACTCCCACCTTGGGATGCTATAAAATTTACAAGTTTTTGATTTTTACTTCAAGATCAAAATATCTTTTTTTGATCTCGTATAATACAATGGTTGATAAAACCTGGAATGTCATATTGACATAGACAGTAATGACAGACAGCGAGACACATGATGATGATGTTATAATTGGTAGTTTTTGTGGCAGTCAATGGGGAATTTTCTTTGACGTTTTTCTGACAGATTTTTGGGCAAAGAACTTTCATCATCATCAGCCACATAACGTCCACTGCTGGACGAGGGCCTCCCCCAATGAGATCCGTCATTTGGGGTGAAATGCCAGTAATCGCCACGCTTGGCAGGCGGGTTGGCGATCGCAGTGGTGTTGTGGTTTAACTCACAGAGAGCGCTGCTGCCCGTTCTCTGGAGAGCTCCCTCGGTCGTCTCTTACGACCCCCATGACGGGAAAAGTTGGGCTGGGGTGGTGACACATGTATTCTATTCTAGTAAAGAACTTTAATTACTGTCATACTTTCCAAACAAAGTTTAGCAGTAATGACAGTCCTCCGCCCAAAAATCTGTCAGAAAAATGTCAAAGAAAATTCCCTATTAGAAATTAGAGTATAGGTAGAAATAATGTAAGGGATAAGTGGCCTGCTTATCACTCAATAAACCCTTTTGTACGCGTACATACCTTAGATTAGAGGATTCACATCCATAAAAACAAACACTCAATCATTTTGATGGAGTACGGCGGCACCAGGTTAGAGTATGAAGTAACCTAAATATATTCGGTATCCTTAGAGGATTTTCGGAGTAGCCACTTTATAAATTCGTATTTTTAAAGATACCGGACCGGGCATGTCGACGCGAATATAAGCTCGAGCTTACATTTTGTTTTTCGCTCGACATTTCGAAACAATTGCATGTGTCGTGGTCACGAACGGACTGGAGTTACGGTGGATTACGGCAGCTACGTCGTTCACCAGTGGCGTGCACACCATATAGGCAAAAAGACTCTGTCTACCTTAGTATTTTGGCTACCCGTCCTAATAATAGAGACATTGCTAGATCTTTTTTTGTTGTACTCAGGACCTTCGGTTAGCCTGTTTTGTGGGTGAGTACATAGGTAGGTACGAATATTTCGTAAAAACAAGTTACCTGTACAGATGTGTCAATCCTTGGGGATTACTGCCTACCTTGTCATAAAAGGCAGTGCACGCTACTGGCGTTCACTGAAGATTCGCATCCTTTGTCCATCTCCATCGTAGACCACATCGCTGCTTTACATGATACAGGATGGCGTTGGCCGCCACACTTGTACACTGAATTAAAAAAATCTAGGTATAGGTTGTCACCGCAATGGTGTGTATGCAACCCAACCGTACCAAATTATGAAACACCTACATGATCATCACATCTACATAGATTTAATCGAAAACTAAAATAAACCTTTTAAAAAAAATACACCCGAATCCAGCAATAAAATGATAAAGCAAGACGTAATGTGTGATTTATTGGAACAGTGTTTGAAGCAAAGAGCAACACGAGCGCAACGGAAGGATGGACGGTTGGTTCGGAGCCAAATCGCTCATGAATTAGTGTTTCCCGCACGTTGCGGTTAGTTCAATAAGGCCCAGTTAAACTTAACAAGACAACAAACTAATTTTGAATAAGTCAGTTAGAAAGGGATTAATGAATATACTATACTCGTGTTGGTGATGTCAAGAACACTTGAAGATATTTAAAAAAAATATCAAACTGAGTGAACAGCTACGCGATCAAAATTGATTTAAATAAAAATTACAACAATGGCATGAGGTCGATTTTAAATAAAATATTAGTTAACGCGATAATCTATTGAAAAAAAAATTGGTGTACACTGTATCCCAAGAAATCTCCTAAGAAAGCCAGATGACGCCTGTGGACCTGCTAGCGCTGTATTGGATTAAGTACAGCTGGTTGAAGAATTATTAATAGATTGTAAACGATTCTCAGATCTACTGAACATGCATATACAATTTCATAAAAATCGGTCATTCGTGTAGGAGGAATATATTTTTTTTTTTAATCAAAGATCCTTTAAAGAAAGATGCTACTAAATAGAAAATTAGAATACAATGTTTTATTAGTAATTTATAAGAATATAGGATCGACTGCTAAAAATAAAATCTTTTTAAATAAATTATAAGACTGAGCCTGTTTTTAGTATTCTTATGTAAAAATAATAAAAATATTAATTAAGGAAAGTGCTTCTTCAGGCGAAAACATGCTATGGCAATTCCCAAGAATTATTTGCGGCTTAGCGGTTTGCGTAATCCTGAGTTAAGCATTGGGTCAAGTGGACTGTGGTGCCTACAGTATGATTCCAAATAAGCGGATGACATGGGAAAAGCCGTATTGCGTACAATAGTAGGCATGCTGGTGGTATTGTGTGCATTATGTTCAAAATAATGAAACCGATACTTTGTGGCCTGGTTTCAATTCATATAATTTGATTACACAACGAAATTCCCAAATCGTTTACGAGTGATTAGATCTGTGCGAAACGTAGTCATATGTAAAAAAAAGGTCGGTTATTGAAAATGACTTTACATTCCGTCAGCGAAAAGGGGTCTTTTTTCAATACAAAAACCCATAAAATCACTTCCGCATGAAACAAAGCTCCAGTTTTATGACTGTAACAGTAACCCAAAGCGAAATTTCTGAGTATCATTTTCACCGTCACTACAGAATAATATGGGCAGCGTGGCATCTGCCGCTGTCAACTTTGCACGACCAGCACAAGTTGGAATGATGCGTTGAGGGTATCTCTAGCAGATGGCGTAACAATGTGAAATGGTTATGTAATATCTCTTTTTTTCCTCCCCAACGTCCCCGAACAAGAGAAAGGGGCTCGCCGCGAGAGGTTTCAACAAAATGAATACTCGCATAATGATGCGACTGAAAAAAACACTTCATTAAAAATGTAGGCGGAATGTGTCCCACTGAATATCAAAGGGATTATTATGATTGATGTGTCAAATGTCAGGTCATCGTCTATTGGTCGTTCTGCGTCATTTACGCGTTGAGCAACACTGGGAGCTTTCATTCTGACACAAGGCGTCATCTTCAATACATAGTATAAAACATAATCCCGGTGTCTGTTCATATGTATGCTTAGTATTTTTATCTGTAAAACTACGCAACGGAATTTAATGTGATGTTATTTAATAGATTTAATGATTCTTGCGAAAGGTTTATAATATTTCTGATACATGCATGTAATAGCAGAGTGTTTTAATAACTCCAGTTTTTGAAAATCAATGCCTTTACTTCTTTCCGTTTGCCATAGACTAAGTATAACCCTCTTTGGGAATTGCATGTGTAAATTCTTATATTCTTATTATATTTACACATGCAATTCCCAAAGAGGGTTATACTTAGTCTATGACAAAATTTCGTATAATCTAACCGTATATTATTGACTCATCCATTATAGTCATGTCAAATCATAATATGACAGTTGACAAATACATAGGTACTTAACGCCGTGCAGTGAATAATGGACCCTGTTGCAAGGTAACAAGTAAACGTCAGATTTGACTTCACAGAACGATAGGAGTATTGTAAATGATCACAAGGCATTGTCATAGCGATGTCAAGTGAAAATTCGTAATAGTGTCTCAGCATCAGCGGGTAGAAACACAGGACCGAAAAAAAATGCATTGTTGTGCTCCAACTGAAGGAGTTTGATTGCGGTTCCGACGTTGCTTTTTTATAGCATAAAAACCTCAAGTGCTACTATTGTATGTCGTACTTTTTTATGATTGTTTTATTCATTATTGCTTATTGTTGTTCGCCTTCTGGCATTTTGATATGATCTTGCTTGTGTCATTTCAAGATTTACGTACTACCTACTTTTTCTTACTACTACGTTTTTTACACTAATGAAAAATATAATGCAAGAAAATATTTTTTTGGAACACTAGTTACACTATTTATAACTCATGAACGGTTGAACTGGTTTGGCTGAAAATTGGTAGGAAGGTAGCTTAGAACCAGGAGAAGGATAACGGACACTTTTACTACCACTGCCTTCCTACCAATTTTCAGCCAAACCAGTTCAACCGTTCTTGAATTTTAGAAGCCTCGTCTCCCTCAAACCCTTACAATTTTGTTTTTGGAGCTTTGTAAACTCTTACATCTTACAAATATTATAAATGGGAAAGTGAGTTTGTTTGTTTGTTCTGCTTTCACGCCGTAACTACTGAACCGATTGCTTTGACATTTTGCAGACGTATAGTTAAAAGTCCGGTTTAAATAATAGAGTACTTTTTATCCCGAAAAAAAATTATATTCCCGAGGAAAACAAAAATATTCCTTTATACCGCAATATATCCGAAGTCTACGCGGGCGAAGCCGCGGGCGGAAAGCTAGTACAAAATATAATCTTCTTTATTCCTTTTAGAATCTCTGCTATTTTGTACTTATATCCTTCTCTGGTAACTTACTAAATGAGTGAGATAGATATACCTACACCAGACTATAAAGTATTTTCTAAAAGCTAGCTTTTTCCAATATTTCCATTCTTTATGAATACATTTTCGCAGTTGGATCTTTGGACAAAAGGCCTTACTTAGACTATTTATCATAATGTAAATGACGTTTGAGATATTACGGGCCATTTTTAAAAGGACCTTCCCGATGAAAGTCCTAGCTGTTAAACGACAAAAAATATATTTTTTCATTTAGATACTGCCACGGCGGAGGTGCGTAATTTGTATTCAGTTAAGGTTTTACGATGTTAAACGATAGCTCATAGTTTTATTTACTTTATATTTTTATTTCGTTTTTACTAACACTGTCAAAGAAAAGAACGGAAGCTAAGATACTCAATATCTTTATTGCATTACCATTTATAATATAATATATATTATAGTTAAAGTTTTTTCTTTATTCTCGCCCGTTGTGAGCGGTATTTCCTGACCTTCCGCCCTGAGATAATATATATATATATTAATGTTATAGTAGATGTTACAAATATAATACAGTGTATCAATTATGGATCCTGTAGGGCATAGATAGATAGATATATATACATAGATCATTCAGCTAAGAACGTTATATCAATATTTTCTCAAAAGACCTCTGAAAACCCATTTCGAGCATGAGATAGACGTATTGTAGAGATGTAGTAATTATTATAATTGGTTTGTTTACCTATTATCCAAAAACCATATGAAGACCACAACGCTGCTTAACATCAGACAAGACGGTGGTTAAACTTGATCATTGTTTAAAAAAAATCCCCGAATTTTCATTTCACATTTCCCATCCCCTTATTACCAACTATCATACTCACTACTTTTTACTAACACTGTCAAAGAAAAGAACGGAAGCTAAGATACTCAATACTCAATATCTTTATTGCATTACCATTTATAATATATAAAATACATAAATATATATATATTTATGTTATAGTAGATGTTACAAATATAATACAGTGTATCAATTATGGATCCTGTAGGGCATAGATAGATAGGTATATATATACATAGATCATTCAGCTAAGAACGTTATATCAATTATTTTCTCAAAAGACCTCCGAAAACCCATTTCGAGCATGAGATAGACAAATTGTAGAGATGTAGTAATTATTATAATTGGCTAGTTTACCTAATATCCAAAAACCATAACGCTTCTTAACATCCGGGAGGATGGTGGTCTAATTTGATCATTGTTTAAAAAAAATCCCCGAATTTTCATTTAACATTTCCCATCCCCTTATTACCAACTATCATACTCACTAAGCAGATAAATCTCGATTACAGCAAAGATTCCGATAATATTGTCTAAATACACAACAATGCAATGACTGAAAAGGGCCATGCGGTCCCGTCATCGTAGAGGAAGAATAAACCATTGTTCATCCCACGTCCGGTCGAGTAATAGGATGTGACGTACTAGACCGATCGCACAAGATGAATTGGTGCTTCGGGTTATGCTGAAATTCTGAGAAACTCACTTGTCAGTTCCAAGTTGTTGCTTGAAGTTAGGACACTCGCCCACTGCGAGTTTTAGTAGCGTTGACGAAACGCGTGACTGCATCACTACCAACGCACGTTGCTCGCATTTGCAACGCAATCCAGTAGTTATGCTAACGCGCTACAGCATAGAGTGACTGCATTCACGCAAACCATCTTGCCACTTCAACGATTACAAACAGTGAATCGTTTGTTTTGCGACAGAGCGTAAGAATCACTAGAGAGTCATGTTTGCATCGCAACAAAACCGGTACAGTATCTATAAGACCACACTGCTAGCGGCTGCTTCGCGACTGATTTCCTTGATCATTTGCGGGGAAATGACAATAGTTTCTAGCAGTATTCATTGTGTTTTTTTTATTTATAATGTAACGCCAACTACCATGCTGTGACGACCTATGATTAAGGCAGCACCTACACTTCTTTTTTTTGTCGCCTATTTTATGTGTATGTCGTTGTTGGTTGTCGTTTTAAAATAAAAAATAATCGCCTAAACAGCTTTGAGATAACAAGCTAAGAAAGTGTTTATTATCACACTATACTATACCCCAGAAGTTCGGCCCTAGTCCTACCTGATGAAACAACTGAAATGGCCGCAAACAGCACAGTGGGAAAGTAGGTAATAAAGCTTCGCTGAACACAGAAATAAGGCTGCAAATTATTACATGAAATATCGCTCTCATTACCAACCCCCTGCCACAATAGCTGCGGCCAACAATTGAGACTTGCCATTGGGAACTCGACGTTAAGGCGTACGGAAATATACTCGTACTTTTTGCAATTTCATACCTAGCTGGCCCGGCAAACGTTGATTTTCCAATATTATAGAGTGTAAAATGACCACGAGCAATGGTCTTAGAAACGTTGTTGATATTCCCTGGTCAATATGAACAACGAATCATTGCTCGGGATTCTTTTACACGCAGTACATTATTAACAGCGTTTCTCTGCTATTTCTACGCATGTATCATACATATTAACGTCCTTCACAAATTATTTATTTAATACTTTATTGCACTAAAAATACAATAATCATCACCATCATCACCGACCACATGCCAAAAGTACAATGTGTGGACTTAATACATACTAAAGTATTTATCTACCAATCAACCTCACAACATTATTGTGTCCCCCCCCCATTGATCATAGAATTCATTGGGAGAGGCCCTCGTCCAGCAGTGGACGTCATGTAGCTGATGACGAACCTTACAATATGGCAGAACATCAAGTGCAGGTCAGTATTATTAAAATGTACAAAACAAACCTAAAACTTATTGGAACAAGGTACAGTACTAATCACATTTTAACATAAACAATACATATTTTAATGCGGTTTTGTTGATTGGTAATTTTAGGGAAAGGTTTATAATGCATATAATAGTAGGGAAACACTGTTAATTATGTATTGTATATTTGCAAAACAATGTTTGCTGAGTCAGCTACCTACTATATTAGCTATATTTACTATAATAGCTATATATTCTACAGCCCCGCATTGTCGTCATAGTAATTTTTTTTCATATTTACGAGCTCAACGTTTCTAAGACCATTGCTCGGGGTCAGGGTATTTAAGATACTAGTGGACGCCCCGCGATTTCGTTCGCTTAGTTTCAGTATTTCACATGAAAGATAACACCCTCTATTTAATGACGCGTCCCAGAGAATAGAGGATAAAAAGATGCCTATGTTCTTTCTCATGCTCTAAACTAACTGTTTACCGAATTTAATTTAAATCGGTTAAGTAATTTTGGCACGAAAGCGAGACAGACAGACAGAGTTACTTTCGCATTTATAATATTACTAGCAGACCCGGCAAACGTTGTTTTGCCAATATACATTCTTAACGGTGTTTCCCTGATATTATATGCATGTATTATACATATAAACCTTCTTGGAGAATACTCTATCTACTACTCATAGAAATCCGTTGAGTTGTTTTAAAGATCTGCATACATAGGGACAGACGGCGGGACTCAACTTTATCTTATACTATGTAATGAAATTATTAGTATAGATTATATTAATTTTATCAATGAATGTTTGGCGAAGTATGAGCCTAACCGATATTACCATTTCGTAACTTATCCATCATGTATCTAATTGACCGAACGACCAAAATAATGTACGATCTCCTACAAGGTATAAAATATATAAAAGAGAGAAATAAAAATAACAAGTCTAGTTTGCGAGGCGAAATAAGGTCAAATTGAACCCTCGTCAATAACGAGAGTATCTCACATTTGTACCTAAACCGATATCGATATATCGTTCGTCGTATATATATCGGTTATGTATATATGTATATCGGTTCGTCGTACGTCAATACATACATAAAGTAATGTCCTAGTTTGGAGACTTTTTATATACAGTATGTTACCGGCATAGGGGCTTACGTAAAAATACATCACGCCCGTTTCCGAAAGGCGTAGGCAGAGATCATAAACCTCCACATTTTAAACGACTTAACATAGGAGACTTTCTCAATTCGAATGTGCGTTTTTTTATGTTTGTCCTCCGATTAAGAAAGTGAACCGATTTTCATGATATTTTTGTATGGAAAGAAAAGATTTCAAGGGTGGTCACATGATAAGGAAGCCCATGTCAGTGTTTGGTGATGGCAATCCAAGAGGAACTTTTTAAAAAATCCTAAGGATAACTAGTACCTACTGGTTGAAGTAGCTGCAAAAGGATTGCCAAAAAAATACCACGATTAAATACTTTTACTTACGAATTAGTTGACTTCTAAATGGAGTAAACAAAGTCCGGTTTAAATATTTTTTTAATTAAAACCTTACAATGACAAACACTATAAAAAGGAATTAGCGACATCAGTTCAGTCCTCCACGCGTGATGCCTTGTCCAAGGTATATTGGAATTAATTTTTATAGCATTTTTTTATTATAGTAGCATTTGTTTGTAACATATTATGTACAATTGAAGGCTGTGGCTTTTAAATCAAACTCCTATCCTTTATTTTACAAAACGTAATTGACAATAAGTATTTGTAACAGAAACCTTACGGTCAGCTTCATCCAACTCTAATAAAATGCCAAACACGCTTTAGTCAGTAGTTATACTCCTACTGGCCGCAAATAAACGAGGCTTAGCCCCGACCCGCCGCGTCTGAAGCGAATGACTCCAACAATATTTCAAAAGTTCAGCTTTTAAAAAGCTGCCGCTACTTTTTATCGCTAAATTGAAAAAAAAAATTACTCACTGAGTAAACTGCCAGTCGTTACTAACTTTCCACGTCAAGTAGGTAGCTAGTGGCTTAAGTCTGTATGATATAGTCGAGTAAGAAAGGAGTTTTTCTACTTACTTATTTTTAAATCTGGTGTATTTATTATTGTGAGTTGTGTTGCCAAGTTATTTGACGTGTTCATTTTTTGTGAAACCTCGCGTATTGTTACGAAAAAACATGTTTCCGTAGAAGTACTCATTTTCTTTATTCGTATACAGATACTCTAAAATAGGTTTGAACAATTGCTAAGTTAAGTTTTGGAAGGTAAGTAATATGGGTGAAATCTATTATATAAAAATCAAAGCCCCTTACCGTTGTCATTCCATAACGCCGGAACGGGTTGTCCGATTTCGCTAATTCTTCTTTTGTTGTGCTCACTAATGACAGCAGAAGGTTCTTATGAAAGAAAAAAATGACATCCACTGCTGAACACAGGCCACCCTGGATATAGTTGAGACAGGACAACGTCTGTCGAGTCCACTAGTACTTTATAAAATCAAAGTCAAAGTTTCTTTATTTCATCGTTATAAGTGATATAACATACAGATATACAGTAGCATATAACACAAAGCTTGATTAACGTTCTTTATGACTTTAAAAACAAAAGTAATCGTCTCCGGTTCGAAATGGCAAATATTAT
>SJJU01072942.1:0-14464 GCA_012932125.1 Conopomorpha cramerella | reverse complement strand
AGCAATTCTTGTATATATATAAATATATATATAATTGGAATCTCGGAAACGGCTGCACCGATTTTCATGAAATTTGGTATGTAGAGGGATTTGGGGGCGATAAATCGATCTAGCTAGGTTTAATTTTTAGAAAACATCTTTTCAACCGTGTTTTCGGGCATGAAAAATTGCTCAAATTGTTAATACGACTCTTACTGACATCTATTGCCGAGTAGTAATACTATGCTATACGTAGGATGGTGCGGGGGACGTTTTGGTTTTGAAGTAACTAGACATGGGGTTATGAAAAAATCGAAGGAAAATAATCGATTTTTTTACTTCGAGCGAAGCTCGGTCGTCCAAGGTACTTTACTCTTTATAGCTAAAGTTTTATTGTGGGTTCATTACTAAATATGTAAAACTAGTGGACGCTCCAATTCGACGCAATTTCTTACATGTAGTTACAATTTTTTATACAAATGTACTTTACAAAGCGCCCTGTTCAATACAAAAAAAAAACATTTCTTAGCGGAACCCCTCCTCGGTACTTAAAAGTACGTGCTTTCGAGCGGATTTTTGCTGGGTGATGCTTTGTTAGTTTGAATTTGTACTTTATATAATTGATATTTAGGTCTATAGCCAGCGGTGGGAGACACACCAGGCTGAATAAAAAATAGTCATTGACATTCCTTTGGTAACTCTTCGATAATACCATTATATCTGTGACCAAACTGATATTTTTGCACTCCATTATCGTTATAACTACAGCGTTATCATAATCATATTCTATTATTTTAAACTAGTCCATTCACACCACAATCTCACGCATCAGGATTTATTACTCTTAGAAGTAGTACATTCAAGGACTCAGAGCTGTTGTATAACATTTCCCGCTTTTCGCCTTCCGGTTACCAGCATTTTCAGCTTACCATTTGCAAAAGGCTGAAGTGTCACGAAATACTGGACTGAACAACTATCTACTAGTGTTATTGCCTGTTATATCACATTAATATTAATACTTAAAAATAATTTCTGATCACATGTGGTCTGCACATTTTCTGCACACGCACGATGTGACACTATACCTCTTTGTTTGAGCAAAAAAGGGGGTACTTTGGTCAATTCATTGCGTCACATAGTCATATGTAGAGTTCGACTCACGCAAAAGGAAAGTAGGTGATTTAATATTAAAAGTTTAAAACGGGTATTAGCGCGAAAATAACCAAAGATAAGCTTTCAGCTTACCGTCATTGTTTACCCGACGTTCACGTGATAATACCCGTTTTAAACTTTTAACATCATGTCAGTGTGCGTTTCCTTAAAAAATTGGAGATTTAATCTAACTAGTACACCTACGAGGTAAAACTAAAAATATTAGTACCAGATATACCAATCCTCAAGGAATCGTTTCAAAAACGAATAATAAATCACTGCACACAGAGCTGATATGGTGAAATTATTTTTCTTTTTTGACATAGGGTTTCTTGAGAAAAGTCGTTTGGTATCTTGGGCTGGCCGACGTTCCCATGTTTCGCCAAAGTTTTTGATTTAACGTCGTATTATCTATGATTGTATTCACATTTATTTACTTATTACTGGTATGTAGAGGGGATGAAAACTACACTTGTACTCTACACATAATATAACGCTTAAAAACAACAAAAAGGTCAGCACAGATTTACAAATTGTTTTCAACAAGTGGACGAGCTCGCATTTTTGTTAAGACATTGCGTGTAATTGGGAACTCTCCTTTTTACAAATCATAATAGGTATTAAATAGAAGAGAATCTAGGTGCTCGAAGCATCTTTAGCTTCATTTAATATGTTATAAAGTACATATTACATTTCTCAGTATTTCTATTTAACTTTTGAAATCGTGACGACATCATCGCTTAACTGACTTACCGAGCGGTAGTACTGGCACGTTTTGTTAGACAACACTAGTCTCACTATTCCCAATTGTCGTTCTTTCATTCGATAGTTAGGTCAATATAGAGACTGTTTTGACAGAGATGTAAAATCTCAATATTACTATGGATAATTTGTAAAAATGAGACCAACCAATTCAAGGATTTTTTGTGTAATATACTCCCTCACCATGTACTCCTTTTCATCGTCAGAGTCAGGTACCAGATCCGCCAGGAGACAGAACACCCTGAACAGCTTGAACACGGAGTTCTCGTCGAACACCGGCCGTTCCCGAGAGATCAGGGACTTCCAGCAGACCAGCCAGCAGACCTGAAATTCATTAACGTAATGTTTTACTTGAGTAAACCTGGCTTCAAGACAATTTAGGTGAGGCCGAATTCGAAGTGTTGACGTCGATTTTTCTATGATACCATTGTTATATCCTGCTTTCCTTTTCATGACCACCCTTGGCATATCACTTTCAGAACAACAAAAAAATATATAAATCGGCCCCTCAAATGTGTTATCGGTGAACGATTTTCCATTGTAGATAATGACGTGTAGGTACGACATTAGAAGAAAAAAATATCGATCGATTTTGATGATTCTGTTTTATGAGATACCTAAAATTCTCGGCAGAGCAGAATAAAACGTGAGGTAAGGACCTAATCTTTATGCTTATGTTGATAATGGCCAACAATTTATGGAAGAACTTATCCAGTGTCCTAGTGTAGGTATGGGAAACGATCGCTTCGTGGTAAACCAGTCGCGGTCAAGCTGGTCTTCAATATGACTGATTTATTTTATCTTATATAAAAATCAAAGCCCCTTTTCCTTGTCATTCCATAACTCCGGAACGGGTGGACCGATTTCGCTAATTATTTTTTTGTTGTGCTTATTAATGAAAGCAGAAGGGTCTTATGAAAGAAAAAAATAACATCCACTGCTGAGCACAGGCCACCCTGGATATAGTTAAGAAAGGACAACGTCTGTCGAGTCCACTAGTTTTATTTTAAAATCTTTATTGCACAATAATACAATTGGCGGACTTAATGCTAATGCATTCTATCAGATGTACCTTTGGTGTTCTGAATTTAATAGTTTATTACCTAATTTGCATTTGTATACATACAATTTGTATACATAACCGTCTTTGTTTTGTTCTAAATAAAGATAAAGTAAGTTTAGATGTTTGTTAATATTGACGTATCTTCTTCTATATGTATAAGTACCCACTACCTACCTACGAAAATCGTTATCTCTTACCGTTTTAAAGATAAAAAGCACTTAGTCAATCGGCGTCACATGCTTACGATTTTTTAGCACAGGTCATTGATCTGAGACCTAGTTACATTACAATAATATAATGTACTGGGAGATACAGACATGTACACGTTCTTCTGACCATCATCTAGGACCGTGTCATTCTTACATATCTACTATATAAAAATAAGTCGGGTTTTCCTCCCTGAAGCTGTAACTCCAGAACGCACGAAACGATTTCCACGGTTTTGCATTCGTTGGAAAGGTCTCGGACTCCGTGAGGTTTATAGAAAAGAAATTTCAGGAAAAAATTCAACAGAAAAGCGGGTAATTAAACGATCCCATCTGGTGGCGAAACGGAGTTCGCCGGGTTTGCTAGTAAATCTATATATATAAAAGAAAGTCGTGTTAGTTACAGTATTTATAAGTCAAGAACAGCTGAACCTATTAGGCTGAAAATTGGTAGGGAAGTAGCTTAAGATTAGGAGATGGACATGGGGCATTTTTATCCCGATCCTGTGGGACGTTATAGTTTGTATGAAATACTGAAACTACGCGAATGAAATCGCGTGGCGACCACTAGTGTAAAATATTGAAACATACACATACAAATAAGGAAATATTTTAAAACAACAAGAAGCACGCAAGGAATCAACCAGCGACACTTATTTCAGGGGCAGGCACAGTCTCCAGTTATTCGGCAGTGCCGCAAAGTACTGGTACCGCTTTAAAAGAGGAATACGCCGCCGGAGTGGACACATCACCACATCATCTTGGAATGCAAGTGCTGTGTGCAGAAGCCGTTACATACCACTGCGTCTGGTCGGATACTTGACTTGTAATCGAAAGGTCCTGGGTTCGAGGCCGGCTACTAGACATGTATCATGGGACTCTTTTTCAGAGCCTATGAAGGATGTGGATGATAGAAGGTGAACCGTGGGCATTTGATTAGCTTTTATTTTGACACATGTTTATTTCATGCTTATGATCTGTTCCTGTGGCATTTTCTATTGGATTCTAGCCATCTATAGCCTCTCGGGAGTTAGGCAGCCACAAGCTGGTCGCTCGTTAGACTGTCTAACTAAGCTTCTCTAATATTATAAACACGGAAGTTTTGATGGATGTTTGTTTATCTCTCACGAAAGGTCTACTGAACGGAAACTATGTTATAATAAACGATGTACAAGTTATATTATTACTAGCTTTCCGCTCGCGGCTTCGCCCGCGTGGACTTCGGTTATATTGCGGTATAAAGGAATATTTTTGTATTCCCTCGGGAATATCAATTTTTTTCCGGTATAAAAAGTACCCTATTATTTAAACCGGACTTCTAACTATACGTCTGCAAAATTTCAAAACAATCGTTTCAGTAGTTACGGCGTGAAAGCGGAACAAACAAACAAACTCACTTTCCCATTTATAATATTAGTAAGATAATATTTCATGACGGAATCTCATCTGGAATCTAAAAATTGATAAAACACCTTTAACACTTCATACTTCTCTCCTGCGCAACGGACTTGCGTGATTAGATTACGTACAGTCAAGGACCTGCCAGAGCGTGACACTTCAGTTCACACTATGAAAATATTGTATCAATTTGCGGGGATTATTTGCTGATTGGCCGCCTTTAGGTATGCTCTTCTGACTGCATCTTAAGCCGTGGCCTAATAAAATTAATAATGGTAATTATGTCTTTTTGCTACCATATACCTACTAGGTATTAACAAAACACTAACCTTCGTACCTGTTCTATATATGTATCGCTGCTTAACATCAGGCAGGATGGTGGTCAAACCCTTTTACACTGAGGAAATAATCTAATATCTACTACTTCTAATAGTAGAAAAGTTATACAATTTTCGGGAACAGTCGAATTGGGACTTTAACTTTACTTGGTAAAAAAGTTATTTTATTAATAAGTAATGTTACTTTGTTTAGAGATTGTGTTCCATCGACTTTTTCGGGTGTTCTGAAATGATCTATTGCACAAACTACAGAAGACTAGCTATACCACGAAGTTACAGCGTATTTTTCTTTCCCGTGGGAATTTCGTGAAAATCTAGCCTATGTTACTCAGGAATAATGTAGCATTCTAATGGTAAAAGAACTATCGAAATATGTGCCGGAGTTTTTGATTTTATTTGTTGCAAACATCCAGACAAAAGTACAATTATTTCCCCTTTATAATATTAGTACAGTTGGACATACCACAAAGTTCACTAGAAAACTATTCAAACTAAACTACCTATCAAACTCTACATTACATATCTAATACCTAGGCTACGACCTATTTATTTCACCTTTTTGCATATTTTATCGGCAAATACATCAAAATACATTTCCTTAGGATCGTTTTGACAGGCGTTTTCCTTTTCATTGATGAGCATTACAATGCGATTTTGGCAAATGGATAGGAAACTTATACATGATGGCTCAATTATTGGGCTTAGGAACTGCCCTGTAAATCGTATAGTAAAATATTTTCTTCCAAATGTTGTTGTTACGTTTTGAATTCTATAGCAAAAAAACAAAGATACGAAAGCATTGAATAAGAAATTTTCAAAAATGAATTCATCCGCTGCCAGTTTTCCAACGGATCTTTGAAGGCATTTTAAAGAAAAAAATGTACTAACTAAAAGTAGTAACAAATATCTAAACATCCATCCAAACTTTTGCGATTATTATATCAGTAGAAGCTTTGAACTATGTAAGCTTACCTATTTGTGTACAAATGCCTGTAATGTATCAGTACCTTTAGGAACCCATCTCGTTTATAAACTTAACAATAATAAGTAGTAAGTATATTAAATATCTACTAGTCTTCTAAATTATTAACTTGCAAAAAGATTAACTGACAGTCTTACATACTTAAATGGCAACTTATGAATTCCAGACGTGATACTTCAACGGTTTTTGATTATGTTCCAAGAATGCAGCTATCATTCCTTTCTATAAAAGGTGCAAACATACGGCGATCAAAATGATGGAGTGGTCGGTGCACGATCAAAGGTTACTGATTCGATTACCTCACATTGCTCCTACTGTTTGACATGTTTCTAATATATATCTATATTAAGGAGAATACGTTTGTTTTCGCACTAAAACAACTGGAACGATTTAAATTTAATAAATATATCACCAGAAACCGTAATGTATTTTTAACGACGTAGATACCAGGAGAAAACCATAGGTACATACATATTCACGCTTGTTTTCCAGAAGAGTAGGGAGAGATTACAGATCTCCATTTGTCCTGACATGGCCCTTTCACTTCATCTACATTCATATATCTTTTTATAAATAGAGCACATTAAATGTTATGTACCTACCTACTACATATGACACAATAAAGAATACTGAATACTGAGGCTCTGGTTTCGAATACTTTTTTCGCCACCTTGCGCCAAGACATCACCAATCTGGTCGATGTATGTCCTTCTGGGGCGACCTCTACTCACCCGGTCCCTTACATCACCCATATTCTATTTCGTTAATCGACTTTCATCCATTCTCCGTAGATTAAAATTACGACATATGAAGTCCCCATACTTCTTTAAGTATCTACCTAAATAAATAACTTTGATGTTTCTTTGATGAACATTGCGATAACGTAACAGTGACCTAACTCATCAAACTACATATTAATGTGGTTATAGATTAACGAGCATGTTTATAAATTTGAACTCAGCGGGGGGTACGGACGTAACATCCAGTTATTTTGAGATATTCAATTTGTAGACGTCTAGTCGTCGTCTCGGGTCATCGAGTCTTATAAGTACTTAGGTACTTACTATATTTTTTTTTAATTTGACGTCCGGCATGGACTAGTGGTTAGGACTTTCTAACTCAAGCCAACGACGGTCATAAGTTTGATTTCCGCCGCTAACAATTGCTTTAGTGACGAGTTGTGGTACCTGTTTTGGGCATATGGGTGTTTTTAGGCTGGGGTGGTGACATATGTATTCTGTTCGCCGTTACCACACGGCTAATCATCGGCCCCTAAACATTGTATGTGATTTCAGTTCCTTTATGAACGCACCCTTAGGCAGCCGTAGCATAATCTCAGGGCATGACACGTGCTGATATGGGACTCCATGGACTCTACAGAAACATTAGACTTAAAATGCTTATCTGAAAAGGTATCCTCACCTCACTGATCTTCCCCTCGTATTCCCTAATGGCAGTGAGCGGCGTGGTGCTGGGTAGAGAGCTGAACACCTCCTTCTGGAGGTAGCTCCGGTACTCGTCGAAGGTCAGCACCTGCTCCGGTCTGTAGTGGTCTAAGCCCTTCTCCACGCCGCAGTTCAGATCCAGCAGGGTACCGATGTTTGCTGTTAACACCTGAAAATAGTGATGTTTATCTTAAAATAAAACTAGTGACAAATGGAGATCTGTATCTATGCCTACCCCTCTGGGAGACAGGCGTGAATTGTACGTATGTAAAACTAGCACTGTTATGCCCTGCTGAAAACAGCAATTGGCTGTTATGTCATGCTTTGTGCGACTTAGCTTGTTTCGACAAATCGCAGCGCGTTATACAGGGTGGAAAATAGTTATGGGCCCTGGAGTGGAACGGCTATAAATCCTTTAGTTAGCTCATTTTACTGAAAGGAAAAAATACTTTATTTTTAAAAAGAAACAAAACTGCATCAAATCATTTTTAAAATTCTGCTAGTATCAACCGGGAATCAAACCGACTAAAAATAAAAAATAAAAAAATTAAAGCGAGGATTCTCGTTTGTTTTTTTTTCACTTTTTATTTCAATTACCAAATAAACGTTTCTTAGACAAATTTTATCCCAAACAATAAGCCTACCGATTCGTAGCGAGGGTTATTTTAAAATTTTTAGTCGGTTCGATTCCCGGTTGAAACTCGCAAAATTTTAAAAATGTTTTAATGCAGTTTTGTTTCTTTTTAAAAATAAAGGAACGTTTCCTTTCAGTAAAATGAGCTAACTAAAGGATTTAAAGCAGTTCCCCTTCAGGGCCCATAACTTTTTTCCACTCTGTATATGTCTTGTCACTTCTTTCTTGGAGCGCTATGCTAGAGGGTGGCTGCAAATTGTCGTTATAGTAAAAGTTTTTCATATTGACGAGCCCAACGACCATTGCTCGGGGTCATCTTACATGCAGTATGGGGATTTTTATTTTGTAGGTAAGTTTGTGTCTTAGGTAGATACTTAAAATAAATAAAATAAAGCACTTGTGTTATGGAAATCGGACTTAATTTCGTTAATAATCGAATTTACTTATATATAGTTTTTTTTTTCATTTAAATACATACTGATATAAAAATATAATACTTAATTTATTTATAATTTATAATTACTTAAAGCGCAAAATTTGAACTTTACGCGTTAGTCTATTATTGAGTTTTATAAGGATATTGTTTCAAAACGATAATGCTAAGGCCGTTATTTATATTAACCTTTTCCTATTTTAGTCAACACTGGCCAAATAAAGTAAGTGCTTATCTTAGCGTACCTAAAAAGCGAAGATTTGCGTTTACTGCCTCTTGACAATTTTATTATTTTAATCTACACTGCGATTAACAATTATGTCCATTTAGGTTTGCATTTATGAACTGTAATGAGGTTAGATATTATCTGAAAAGGCACTTGTTTAAAACCTACACCCAAACATGTAGGTTCTTATATAAATTTACGTTCGCAATTTCAATGTAGGTCTTATAAACAGCCTACTATAGGTAAACAATTTGACAGAGAACCCAGATTTAAAAAAAAAATATAATACGTAATTTACAAATCTGACAGCTATGCATGAAAAAAAAAGCGAAAAACCAGTATCGGTATGTACACATTAGAGTATTAAGTATGTTTATGATAAATCTCACGATTACTTAATACATTTGTCTACTAGAATAATATGCCCGTGGGCTCTCTGTTAAGTTGTTTGCCTAATGACTACTGCTGTAGGTAGACGAGACACTGAGCATATCCTTCTGGAGAGTAAAGAAGTTATTTTTAAACACAGTGAACAAGCGATGGAGCACCATCCCGTCTGATGTTAAGCGATGTGGTATACAATAAAGGTGAGAAGTGGAAACCAATGAATGTTTGAAAAGTTTGATTTCGAAGATATTCGAAGAAGGCGAATAGAATACATGAGTCACCACCCCAGCCCAACTTTTCCCGTCGTGGGGGTCGTAAGAGGCGACCGAGGGAACTCCAGAGGACGGGCAGCAGCGCTCTCCTGCGCGCCAACCTGCCTGCCAAGCGCGGCGATTACTGTCATTCCCCCCCCTCCCCACCCCCAAATCATCCTGGAAATCATTGGGGGAGGCCCTCGACCAGCAGTAAACGTCATAGAATGAACAGCGTAGCGTTTTGAATCGGCTTCTCACCTTCAAAATCTTCGGAACGTCAGAAAATGAATACACAGTTTACAATGTAATATACTTACAGGTATCTGCACAATAGCATTGTATGCTGAAAACAACTTCTATGTCTTACTTATTATCTATCTTCTTTGTATTTTGTATAGAAACCGACTCTACAAAGAAGCTTTTGTATTTGTATTTTACGGCCTGTGCTCACGTCTTTATCAAAATGGGTTAATTGTCATGTTAGTGCTAATATGCGAAGACACAAAACAATGTTCTACCTACACTTTATTTGACGACCGTTGGATATGGTTTAGTTGTTACGGTATGACAAGGAACGCTGGTTCGACGCCTCTGGTATATATTTTGCATCAGCTTATAGGTACTCTAGGTAGGATGCCCCGAGATTTCATTCGCGCAGTTTCAGAATTCATTATTACTAAAAACGACTACCACCAAGTTCCTAAAATATAAATTTAAAAAAAATACACTTCACGCCTTTAATCCCAAAGAGGGGTAGGCAGAGGCACTTGCTAAAGCAAGTACCCTCGGTTCACCAAGCGTATTTACCGTACGAGCGTTGCGTTGCGTACATAGGCTCTGAAAAAGAGCCCATTGGTACACGTCCAGTAGCCGGACTCGAACCCGGGACCTCCCGGTTACAAGTCAAGTATGCGACCAACTGGACCATAGACGCTCCTAAAATATATGTTTCTATAACTCCAAAATTAACGTTTCTCTCATATTCACTTTTACCGGGGCGGGGAGGTAGATTTATGAAAAATCCTTAAAAATAACCCCTGTGCAAAATTTCAGCCTTCTAGGGTCAAAGGTTTGGGCTGGGCGTCGATGAGCCAGTGATGAATAAACCAGTCAGGGCTCTGAGTTTTATATACATATACATATATAGATTTATTTGCTTTGTGAGTTCGTGAGGGTAATTTATGTATGTACGTAGGTAAAAGTATACTAGTGCAAGTATGTTGGTATCTGGTACAATATGCTATGTAATTAGGTAAAACTATTAAGTAAATAATAGGTGATGTTGGTAGTTTGATATATCCCGGATAATGTCCTTTTTACAGTGAAACGTCTATATTAAAAGGCGATACGTACCTATCGGGCTATCGTAGGAGGCCCTCGTCCACCAGTGGACGTTATGAAATGTAAAGGCGCATAAAGGATGTAATTGATGTTTTATTTTTTTGCTAACCTATATCTTCAGCTACATTACATACACCGTTAGGTCACCATTAAAAAAAATAATCAACAAGAAAAAATAGTACCTACCTACTTACATATATTTACAACAATCTATGTGAGTAAATATGTGAGTAATTTACTATTTACAATGCTTGCTTTGTTATATCTCATCCACAAATAACCTTCTGCTAAATTATATTTTTCTTTATAAGGAAGACGATTATTTTCTATTTGCCCACGCGCATCATTGTTGCACAAAGTTTGAGACCTTACCTAGGTACCTTCAATAACGAGTCACCGTATGAGTAATGTCTCTAGTTACATAGTAGGCAATGAATTACGAAATGTTAAGGATCTTTTTATTTCTTTTTTTCTAGCGAACCCGACCCTGTGTTAACTATACCCATAGTACTATAGAGATAGTTGACTATATTGAAATTATTGACTATGTTGAAGGACAACATCGTGATGAAACTCGCACACCACAAGGTGTATGAACCCTATAACGGCGATGGGCTCACCCTCTGACATGTTGGGTTAAATACGTTTGGTGAACCGTGGGCATTTGCTTTAGCAAGTGCCTCTGCCTACCCCGCTTTAGGATTAAAAGGCGTGAAGTGTACTTATTTATTTTTTACTATCCTCAGATGCCATCCTACAATGCCCTGTTTATAAAAATAGGGATCCTTGCTAGACCAAAATTCCAATACCAAAAAGGTAGAAAATTGAAAATAAAAACGGAGAAAACCGCGGGGCGTCTATAGTGTATTCACAAGAAGCACTAAGAATATATGTTCTATACCTACATGACTATGTAGGAAACTAACAAACTTCTTAGGTCCGCTAACAATGTAGTCTTGCTATCATCAACTAGTCTGTAGTTAGTCAACACCATCCATAGAAATGTACGAGTAGTCACCCTATTATTTTATAAAAACAACGCGCAAGCCAAACAAAGAACCTGTGACATAATTATTATAAACAATACTAATCACATGCTCTATATGGTTTTAGATTTCCACACAATATCGATCAAAGTCGAGTGGACGTCTCATGTATCCTACTGCAATGCCGTCCATGAGTCATTTATGAGGAACTGATTTTGCATTGGTCCGTTCGCTAAAGTATTTCTTAGATAACTGGAGACCACAATTAGCTGGTTTGCGGTAACTTTTTTGTATATAATAATAATACATTATGTATTTTCAAAACAGTATATGTAATTGTTCGGCAACGAATGACCTTACAGTCGACTAGAGACCTCTCTGCGGATTTACATGCGCTTCTAAATTGTTTTGCCAGTGTAAGAGACATGTGTCATTACAACATCATCATCGGCCTATATTCGTCTACTGTTGGACATAGGCCTCTCCAATTGCGCGCCACTGATATTTATTTTCGGCTTCTCGTATCCAGCTTCTGCCAGCCAGCTTGCGCAAATCATCATTCCACCTTGCCTGAGGACGCCCTATACACTCTGCCGAGACGCGATCTGCCCTCGAGAACTCGTTTACCCCGAAGGTCTTCGGTTCTACGGCATATGAACCCCGTTATTTGAAAATAAAAATATGTTATTAATGAATTTTCGAACTTCTTTTAATGCTTATCAGTACCGTGGACATAGGCTTAGCAAGTATATTTATAGCATACCCTGTTTTGGGTTAAACGTCGTATTTATGTTTTTTGTTCCTAAAATGCCCTGTCCGCCTAAGTGTGACTGACAAACTTATTAATGGAAACTGTTTTGAATAAGGTGATATTTATACAATTTATTTTATGTACTAAGAACTCTGTATGTTTCCTATACTAAATCTATATACAATAAAACAAAGACGGGTTTGTTACAACACTTATAACTCAAGAACGATTCAACCGATTAGGCAGAATATTGGTGGGGACGTAGCTCAGAACCAGGAGAATAATATAGGATGATTTTTATCCCGTTCCTGTGGGACTTACTGCAGAGGGTGTTATAGTTTGTATGACATTCAGTATGTCGCCAATGAAATCGCGGGGCGTCCACTAGTAAATAAATAAATTCTTCTCGTACGGTTTGAACCACGCATCTTGTTATGTCAGTAAGTCAGACCATTTTATCTTATTTTATTTCCTACACCTTACAATAAAAGGTAGGTAACAGACTAGTGGCACTTTTACTTACTCACTCACTATCTAAGCTTCCTAAACTTTGTTACATTAAAGATGATAAAATAAGTGCAAAGTTACACCAAACATACTAATATGAAATTCAATACCTCATAACAAAAAACTATATGACAGTCATTTATTTACATTTTTATATGAACATAGATAAATTATTCAGAACACCGCCCACGTTCGCATGTCACTTCATCAAAATGGTAGCTCAGGATTTGGTCAGAATATAACAAAAAAGATCAGTGACGAACGGGAACCTTGAGTTACTTGGACATAGGAAATAATTTGAGAGGTCGTTTTAGATACGATCAATGGTTGTGTCTAGAAAGACACAGGTCAAAATGATCTACAGCCCACTTAGTATTTTTGAGTAGGTTTGTCTCTCGAAAATTGTAACCTAACCTACATACCTATATTGAGATAGATTATGAGGATTGAACTTACAAATAGGCTTTAGGTAGGTATACCGTATGGCTCATTTACATCGGTCAGTATGGGAAAGTCTGAAACTAAAGGACATGAAAAGTTTTGTTCTTAGCAGTGCAGTGGCGTGCACACCATATAGGCGAAAAGAAACTGTCTACCTGAGTATCCTGGCTACCCGACCTTGTTATTGCTAGATCTTTTTTTGAGTTGTACTCAAGACATAAGCTAACAAAGTCCTGTGTTTTGTGGTTGCCCATATTTCGTAAAGATACCTATACATAGGTGTCAATCCTTGAAGATTCCTGCCTACCTTGTCGTAGAAGCCAGTGCACGCCACTGTTCTTAGGAACCATGTCATCTATTTTAATAACAAGAAAAACTGGATTCTATCATTGAAAAATAAGTAATCACTTAATAAGTGATTACTTATTTCCCAAAACCCTGTAGAAGTATAACGTAATTGTGTGTATCTTTAAATTCTAAACTATATCACAAAATGCCATCAGGGACGCAATAAGATAAGTATAATAATAATGTTAATTATAATTGGAAATCAAAAATGCATAAAAATACAAAAACATTTTTATTATTATGTATTTTTATTTAGACCCTTTTGTATAGGCTCGTACGCCATATTTTTCTTTAGATGTAGGTACCCCGGCAATGTTACCCGCAGTTTATCCTATGGGAAAGTCGGGATAAAATAGAACCTAATGTGTTATTAAAATGTTAATGTAAGCGTCTGTGGTCCAGTTGGTCGGACACTTGACTTGTAACCGGGAGGTCCCGGGTTCGAGTCCGGCTACTGGACGTGTACCAATGGGACTCTTTTTTCAGAGCCTATGTACGCAACGCAACGCTCGTACGGTGGAGGACAACATCGTGATGAAACCCGCACACCACAAGGTGTGTGAACCCTATAACGGCGATGGGCTCACCCCCTGTCACGTTTGGGTTAAATACGCTTGGTGAACCGTGGGTACTTGCTTTAGCAAGTGCCTCTGCCTACCCCTCTTTGGGATTAAAGGCGTGAAGAGTATTTATTTTTTTTATTTTTTAATGTAAGCTATATTATTGTACATTGAAATCAGTTCAGTAATCAGTAGCTTCAGCGTGAAACAGTTATAGTCATCGAAAACTATCGCGGTTTATGTTTCAATAACCTTGTTTAAAAAAAACATT